>CAUYQG010118192.1:0-14235 GCA_963574415.1 Tarsius wallacei | reverse complement strand
CAAACAACACAAAGCAACCCACATATGTTGATTTCTTCATCAAATGAGGAGTTTCATTGATGCAGATATTAAGATCAAGAACAATCCATAGGAAACGCAATTGACAATAAGAGACTAGGGAAAATGTTCTTCTTTGTGGCCAGTCCCTGAGACTCCCTTCCTTCACTCAGAGAAACCACAGAGGTGGAAAGCACAGACAAGGGAAATGTCACTGTGACAAGTCCAGTACAGGGGAACTCTGTAACTGCAGACTTAAAACTCTCCCACTCTACAAAAAAACAAACAAAAAAACAAAAATAACCCAGACAGACTGGTGACCTCAGAAATGGAAATTGTATCACAGCAAACAACAAAATCACCCAGTAATATGTCTCTAACACCTTGTGACCTTGAGACTTCCCTCCCCCTTTAGAGACACCAGGCATCACACCCAGAGGATGTTTCCTTGGTTTCCTCAAGCAGCATCAGTAGGGACCAGTGAGGACTCCAATAGCATGAGGTAAAATAAGAAGACCAATTGCATGAAAAATGTTTTGAAAGTTAGAATGTCATAGGCATAACAGCCCACAAAGTAGACCAAAACCTGTATTCAAAACCTACACAGAGTGACTGAATGAAAAAAATAAATACATGTATAAATAGAACTTAGAATTTCAAAAAATAAGGGCCTAAATGCTCAGCATGGAGTAGACAATCACTTGTCATATAAAGAATAAGAAAAATCATAACAAGAATAATAAGATACAATTATCACACAGAAAAACAAAATGAATCAGATGTTGAATATTCAAATAAGTATTTTAAACAACCATCCTGAAAAGTGACTCAGCAAACAAATAAATGTCTCTTGAAACAAATAAAAAAATCTAAACAAGACATGAAAGTTATTAAAAAATGAAATGAAACTATCAAACTAAAAGTTTAATGACAAATTAAAAAACAAATTTGCCATATGTACTTAATGGAACATACAACAGAATATAGAATCAGGGGACTGGAAGATGAGTTAATATAATTTTACATAATCTGAAAAACAGAAAAAAGGAAACAAAAATAATTGTGATATAATTGTAAAATATCAAAAATTAAATTCAAATTATTGAAGTCTATAAAAAGAGAAGAAATGAATGAGGCTGAGAATATATTTGAAAAAATATGACTGAAAGTTTCCTGAATTTTGTGATGACCCATGCATCAAAAATTTAAAAAGAAACATCAAATTGAATAAACCAAAATAAATTCATTCCAAGACATGTAAAATTAAAATTCTAAAAACTGTAAGCAGGAAAGAAGTTTTGAAATCAGCCGAAGATGAAAGCCGCATTGTCTATTGAAGAGCAGCAATTTCATTGAAGACAGATATATCGTCTGAAACCTTGAAGACCCAAAGGGGAATGGCGTAATATATTTTTAAATGCTGAAAATAAAGAAATAGCATATATGTAGATAAATACCGTTATTTGTCTAGTCGTTGAAAACGTCCTCACAGACCGTGCTGTGTGAGCTGGTGCATTGCTGAGATGCAAGAGCTCTTTCGGGACTATTTTTTCACACACCTTTCTCCTGCGAAGATTTTTGGTCAACATTTTCCTAACCGTTTCCTTGTCAATGTCTATTTGGTCCGTTATGCTTCTCACAGTCCACTGATGATTTTGATGCCCAATTTGACAAACGTTTGCGATGTTGTCATCAGTTCTGCTTATCACTGGCCATCCTGACCATTCTTCCTCAGCGACGTTTTCTGTTCCCTCAGGTTAATAACATTTCATTCATTTGCATGCTGCCATTTTTGTCATGGCATTCCTCCCACAAACTTGGACTGCCATGTCCCTGATTTAGCTTCCACCCTTGCCAAGTTAAACAAGAAATTTGATGTTTGTGGTTCTAGTTCAAGCTCTTACATTCTCGCGATGGCACACAAAAATATGCAACAATAATGAACTTCAGCTAGCAAGACACAGCCACACGTTGACACAGACACAGCTGGGAGACACTGATATGCCAGGGTTATGAAATCTTACCGAGTTGTTTGCACAATGCGACCAATGTAAGTGCACAGTGGGGAGTTCGTAATTGTCAGACTTCATAGAATGTAGAATGATAGACATTGGGAGCTTGGGAGAGAGGGTGGAAGAAAACTGAGGGGTGAGAAATTGCTTGGTGGATACAATGTAGATTATTTGGGTGATGTTTACACTAAAAATCCAGACCACCAGTGTGCAATATAATCATGTAACAAAATTGCACACATAGGAATAAAATTGCGTTTCTATATGCTCACCATGACCTTGCAGAAATAAAAAAAATTAAAAGCAGAGGCACTCCAAAAAAGAATAGAACAATTAGACATATTTAAGAATACATGGACAGTATTTGTTGGTGAAAATTACAAAATATTATTGAAAAAAGGAAGACAAATACATGGAGAGCCATTCCACGTTTACAAACTGAGATTCAGTATACTAAAACTTTCAGCTCTTCTCAAGCTGATGATAAATTTAATGCATGCTGTATCAAATTCCAGACAATTTTTTTTGTAGACAGAAATTACTGTATTAAAATTAGTGACACAACATTGGAAGAGTTAAAACTAACTTTAAAAAAAGAATCTGAAGTAATCAAGATAGTGTGTTGTTTGAGAAGATATAGATACAAAGAAAATGATTTTTTAGAAACTCAAAAATGGAGTCATTCAAATACGCTCAAATTATTTTTTACAAAGTTACAAAGCAATCCATTTGAGGAAAGATCCTTTTTTTTCAACAACAACAACAAAAAAAACAGAAAGAGAACTTTGATTCAGACCTCCTAACTTATAGACAAATTAACTGAAATGGAATCACAGACTTAAACGAAATATATGACTATAATAATCTTTAGCGAAAAATAGAAGAAAATCTGATATCTAGGGTTAGGCAAAGAATTCTTAGACTTGAAACTCAAAGCATAATCTTTGCAAGAAAAAAATCCATAAATTGTAACTTTTCAAAATTTAAATATTTTTCTCTGTAAGACACTGTCAAATGATGAAAATACAAGTTATACATTGGGAGAAAGAATTTACAGACCACATTCTTGGATTTATCTAGAATATGTAAAATATCCCTAATCCTCAAAAGTAAAGATTGAAGCAATCTAATTTAAAATGGGCAAAAGCCATGAAGTACATTTCACTGAGAAAGTCACATTTTTATAGATAGCAAAAATGTTTATGAAAAATTAGTCACTAATTAAATGCAGATTGATACCATAATGAGTTATTTTTATATATCTATAATATGTATGTGTGTATACACATGTGTGTTCTCAATATGTACTAACTGAACCATAAATACCATATACACATTGCCGGTAAAAATTTAAAATGGTAGGGCCACACTGGAATACAATTTTCCAGGCTCTTATAAAGCAAAATACCCAACTACCGTACGTTTCAGCACTTTTACTCTTAGACATTTATTTCTGTAGCATAAAAACTTACGTTCACATGAAACTTCTACTTAAATTCTCATATAAGCTTTATTTTAATAGGCAACAACTGGATATAACCTAGAGTTAAAAGTTAAACAGACTTTGGTACATCTTCTCTGTAAGAAAGAAAACCATGGACTATTGATGCATATCACAACTAGGATGAATCTTCAGAAAATCATGCTGAAAGAGGAAAAAAGTCAATTTCATAAGATTACCTACTTTATTATTATCTTTATGTAATATTTTGAATTGAGATGATGAAGATGGGCAACAGATAAGTTGTTGCCGGGTCTTAGGAATGGAAGAGGGGCGGGAGTAGAGATGGAGATAGTTGTGTCTATAAATATGTAAAGCACAATGGATCATTTTGGTGATGAAACTATTTCGTATTTTGATTGATTATCATTGTTAATATTGTAGTTATGCTAGTCTGCTACAGTTTTAAAAGTGTTACCATTAGAGGAAACTTAGCAATCGATTCCTGGAATCTCTGCATATTGTATTTTTAAGACTGCAGGTGGACCTATAATTATCTAAAAATAAAAGTTTACCAAAAATATATCTGTGGTTTATAACACTGGATATTATTAATACATTTATCTGAATTTGGGTATGTGGAGTGGGAAAGTTGTAGTCTGTGGTGCAATCAGAATTTTTTTCCAGGTTTATATTTAATAAGAAGCATTTAAAAAAATCATTGGTTTAGGTACATTGAACCTATAAAGGGTTTGATTAGAAGCGTGAACAATAATATGCTGGACATCAGAGTGTTCAAGTATCCAGTGCAGATTAAAAATTAAGTCTGCTTTTTAAGAACAGCATTAGGAATTTGACCTAGTCTAAATAAACTTTCTGTAATACAAGAAATAAAGGATATCATGAGTTTTAAATTGTTTTATTGTATAATGATAAGACTGAGAATAATCCAGGAATTACTGGAAGAGAGATGTTCAGTATTCCTTTTTGTCTTCTAGTGTAGTCATCTTCATTTTATTTTAGTCGTTATAAGAGAAGGTTTTGATTAAATATTCTCTTTGAATCTTTCTAGCTAACGTCAGGATAAACCTAGAGGAATGCATTCTACATCTCTACCAAGGTGCAGACTATTCAAAGTTTCCCTGGGAAATCTAGTTATACAATAGTTTTTTACAGTTTTTTGAAGATGAGACTATTTTACTAGTGAAGTAAGGTGGCAATTTGTAATCCAATCTCTTTAATATTCATATTTTAGGAAACAGCTCTTGAAAAGATACATAAATGCATAGCTTTGTATTAAAGCATCAAATACCATAGAACAGGTATGATAGATCTGTGAAAAGTGTATTTTACAAGCAATTTTAAATTTCTTTCAGTGATTGAAGTCTAGACAATATAAGGAGAGAAAAAGTAATAGAATAAATTTATTTGCCTTCAGAAAGATGTTGATTCTATCCAACATATCACTTTTTCTTGATGAACCAGAATCATAAAATTCATACATGTATGAGATTAATAATCTTCTTTAATTTCATGTGATTGACTTTTCTTTATTAACTTTTTGATGGGCAAATCTAGTCAGAGAAAAAGGTGGGCACCTGTGTCACTCTCTCTAATCTTCTTAACTCATGCAGAGTCACTTTGCCCTAACACTAGGGAAATGGGAAAACTTAGCCAATCTCTCCTAGAAAATTTAATAGTAAAATATGGTTGGGAGGGAAAAAAGACAGAAATAATGGGTTAAGACTTGGAGATCAATACATAATTAGAGACACCAAGAAAGAAACTACACCTAACTATGGATGAAAATTAAATGGTAAAAGACTCATAAAGATTTGGATATCTGGAGTTGGAAAATGTAAACTCAAATAAGCGTATGTAAGTGGGAGAGTAAGACAATTAAAAAGACAATGTATTTAATGTTTACTCAGTTGAGTTCAACCAGGGGGCTAGCAACTTTTCTTTACCTATAATTCTAATAAGTGTGTAAATTTTGTCTTATTTTATAACTAATATAACTGACATTTTGAATATAATCTGTGAAAAGACTTTCCTTCCCATGATCTTGTTTTCACTTGCCTTCTTCCCATAAAACTGTACAGAGGGGTTTATGTGTCCACTCCTGATTTAGTAAAAAGCATTAGAAACTATGAATTGGAAAAGAAAAAATTATATTTTAGAGGTACAAGCAACCAACATTTAGAATAAAAAAATCACGTGTAGAGATCATAGACATTACATGAGGCAGGCTCCTGTGTGCATGTTCATGACAAATTAAGGAGCCTGAACTTAACCACCAGTGTTTTTTTAAAAATTTTAATACTGTAAAAAATGTATAAAACAACAGTTTTTGAACACTGGTCAAAAGACAGCATTGAAGAGTATTCCCGAGAAGAGGAAATCACACAATATACATTCTTCAGAGTTTATGCTTCCTATAGCTTAAACCAGAGAAACTGGGCATAAGAAGCAACGAATAACCATGCATAATGAGGGAAATAGAAATTAGAGTTTGGGTATGCCGATAGAGCTGTATTTCTTTTGTTAAAGAAATATGAAATACACACATGCCCAGGAAAAATTTCACAGGCCTGACCTGTCTTCTATAGGCGATAGCAGAAGACTCTGTGATATGAGAATATTCTCATAAACAATTAGTGCTAAAAGTTCTGGAGTTATATTTTGTCAGAGTAAAGATACCTCATCAAACATTCTAGGCATTTAATGTAAGATCTCATAAATGTCTTACCTTAGAAGTGGCCAGCCCTAATAATTATTAAAAACAAGCTATGATCGATTAAATTGTACCACCCAAAAAAGTATTGCTAGCCAGAATCAATTTTAATACTCTTTATATGAAGAAAACAAAATTTATAATTTCAATAATATGGTATAACAACAATATCCAGCATAAAATTCAAGAAAAGTTACTAGTTTATTAGATTTGTAAAGACATGAAAGAAAATAAATATATAGGAAGAAAAAATGTCAATAGGAACAGATTCAGAAAGAACGCATCTGGAATAGTCAGATAAAAACCTTAAAATGTTTTAGGATATAAATGACAGATTTATACCATGAATAAACAGATAGGTAGATTTTAGCAGACAAATCAGAAATTGTAGAAAAAACAAACAAGGCAATAGAAACTATACAAATTGAAATGTGGATTTTAAACAAACAAAATTTCAGGGCTTTCTGGGTCAATATTAAGTCGTTGAAAACATGAGTAAGTGGACTAACAAAAGAGACAAAAATTGAGTCAAGGTAGCTTTTAATATATAAGTACAATAAAATTATCAAACTACAGATATGGAAAGCTCAATCATCTTTCAAAAAAATCACACTTAGATATATGATAATCAAATTTCTAAAACCAAAAATGAAGAGAAAATTATAAAAGTAACCTGAAAATAACTCCTGCACACACACATATTCATACACATGTATATATGAACAACACTAAAAACCCCACCGGATACTCAAAAGAAGTTATAGAAACAAAGACAATAGAATAACACATTTAAAATGCTAAAAAAAAAATTTAATTATAGGATTCTACAGCAAACTAATATCTCATAAAAAAAGATAAAATAAAGGCATTGGCATATAACAAAACTGAGAGAATTTATTGCTAGTGGATCTGCGTCAGACAATTTTATAAGAGGTTTCCAGTCCCATTGAAAATGGTAACAACCTCACTAATCATCAGGGAGATGCAAATCAAAACCACTCTGAGATATCACCTAACTCCAGTCAGAATGGCAATTATCAATAATAAAAAATAACAGTTGCTGGAGAGGGTATGGCAAAAAAGGAACACTTCTACACTGTTGGTGGGAGCGTAAACTAGTGCAACCTCTGTGGAAAGCAGTGTGGCGATTCCTAAAAACTCTAAACACCAACCTCCCATATGACCCCGCAATCCCCCTACTGGGAATATACCCTGAAGAACTCAAATCACTCTATAAAAAAGATACCTGCACACGTATGTTTATAGCAGCATTGTTCACAATAGCAAGAACCTGGAAGCAACCATGCTGTCCATCAAAAGAGGACTGGATTTAAAAAATGTGGTAAATATACACAATGGAATACTACGCCGCCATAAAAAAGAACAAAATCATGAATTTCGCAGCAACCTGGATGGAACTAGAATCCATAATACTGAGTGACCTCTCACAGAAACAAAAAACTGAGTATCACATGTTCTCACTCATATAGTAGACTCTGATCATCCAACGTATTACCATAAGAAAATGACTGACAGTGGTGGGAAAATATAGGGGAGGGGAGGATGAGGGTGATGGGATTAATGGTGGTAAATATCTGTCTGGGGATGGGGAGACACCTCTTGTGAACAAGGGTGCCTGAACGAAGCACTTTTGTATACCTAACCCTTAACTGTACCCCACAATATCATAATGAAAAATATTGAATATTAAAAAAAGAAAAAAAAGAAATTATAATTATGTTCCAAAAAGTACATAAGTACACATAAATGTACATACATACACTTTCATTTCCATTAAACAAGTATTGCCAAAGAATAAATATCATAAAGCAATTTAGTTTTCTTACCTAGTTATGCTCTAAGTTTATCCCATAGAAGTCATTTTTCTTCTTCACCAAGATTGCATTTTTGTTCAAGAACCTAAACTTCTGAATAGTGAAAGTACCGATGTAACTTGAAGTCACTAGCTGCAAAATTAGTAATTAAATTTTCTAAGCCAGGGCAGGATGATATGATTGAAAGTTAACATTTCCACCGGTTTCCACTAGCTAGAGGCAGAAAAACTACTCAAACACATAATTGAATGTATCCGAGAACTGCAGAAGCAACAAGGACAAGATATTCAAAATGTTCACAAAGGGTGACACCTCAATGAAAAGTCAAGTCAGAGAAATACTTGATGCTCGCTGTTAGTGTTCCCTTCAAAACAGGTTCCATAGTCTGAAGCCATGTGATCAGGAGCTGGGCTGAGAGTCAGAAGGTCAAAACTAGCTCTTCAGGTTTTAGACTATATTGTACAGGTAACATCCAGGAAAGTAATAAGGAGTATTTTATTTTACATTACTAAGTATTAATTTACCACAAACTTCGTAGTTTAAAACATAAACATCTATAACTTTACAGTTCTGTAGGTTGGAACTCTGGGCAAACTTGGAAATACGTTTCTGTTTTATAAGCCTTAAGTTGTATTTTGTTATGACAGCCTGAGAAAACTAAGACACCAGACATCAATTAAAACAGTATTTTAAGTGTTGAAAGAAAAGAAGAAAAAAAACCTGTCAATTTAGAATTCTAACCCAGCAAAGACATCCTTTACTACTGAAGGCTTGCATTCAGATGAACAAAAGTTGAGACAATGTTTTTGCCATTTGATTTTATATAAGAAATGCTCTATCTTCAAAATGAAGGAAAATTATTCTAGATTAAAAAATGAAATTAAAGAAGGGAATAAAAAATACGAGGGAGGGTAAATATATGAGTGCCTAATAAATAATATTGGCTGTAAAAATGTTTTGTGCAGCTCAAAATATATGCAAATATAAAATGCAAAGCAATGATGTATAAAAGACATAAGTAGCATAAACAAAGAGAAATGGTTCATAAATTCTAGCAGGACCAGGAGCATTTGCATTAGTCTATAAGTCAGGGTGATTAGTAGAACATACAAGTACATATATGTAGAATGTTAATATATGTGAAAATGCAATAATAAAAGTATTATTTAATGCAAAAGAAATAATGAAAGGAGAACATAAATGCTAGGGAGAATACAATCACTCTAATAGACAACAGAAACTTATGTCTCCATAATTACATTATGTATAAGTGCTTTCAATGTTAAGGTCATCAGAATGGAGTGAAAAACAAAACATAAGAGTTTTACTTGAAACAAGTATGAGCTATAGGATCACAAACAGTTTTAAAGTAAAGAAGTGGAAAGAGGTATAAGATGTAAACATTAAGTTAAAAAAAGAGAAAAAGATGAGGAAGCTAGATCAATACAAGACAAAGTAAGCATTTAAGTCAAGAAGCATGGGTTGCAAAATCCAAATTCAGAGAAGGGGATGCTTGTGATTGGAATTCTCTCTTTTTCTTTTTGCAGGTTTTATTCTTAGCTTCCTCTTCTGTCTGCCTATCCACAGTTTAGAGGAGTGACAACTGTCACAGGAGAGTTCTCACTTGGCTGTACCATCATGGTGATGTATCATTCACTTATGAGTCACAGATTTATTCTGTTGACACTGTGATGGATTATTAAGAAAACTTGGCTAGATGTGGTGGCTCAAGCGCCTGTAATCCCAGCAATTTGGGAGGCTGAGGTGGAAGGATGACCTGAGGCTAGGAGTTTGAGACCAGCTTGAGCAATATAATGTGACCTCATCTGTACAAAAATAAAAATAAAAAATTAGCCAAGTGTGGTGACTTATCGTTATAGTCATAGCTATTTGGGATGCTGAGGAGGGGCACTGCCACTGCTTAGGCACAGGAGTTTGAGACTGCAGTGAGCTATGATGACACCACTGAATTCCAGTCTGGGTGACTTTGCCCCCCCATGTATATATTTAAAATAACATAAGAAAAAAAGAAAGCACCCATCTCTAAGAATCGCTATTAGTTCCTTTGACAAGATTTCATATTTTCATTTATTTATTTATTTATTTATTTATTTATTTATTATAGGGATGTGGGATACAATTCAGAGTTAGATATATAAACATTAATCATGCAGGTACTCTTGTTGATGATGTATGCCCCTCCCTATATTTCATATTTTCTGATTCCAGGCTATTGCTTGTAATAGCCTCCAGCTTCATTAATTTTCCTGCCAAGAACATGGTTTCATTATTATTTTTTAATGGCTGTTTAGTATTTTATAGTGTCTATATACTGCACTGTCTTTATTCAGTCAATTGTTAATGGACATTGGAGTTGGTTCCATGACTTTTTAATTGTGAATAGTGCTGCAAAGAATACGTGCAGGTTTTTTTTTATATGATTTCTTTTTCTTTGGTATACCCAGTAGTGGGATTGCTGGGTTGAATAGTAGTTCTAATTTTAGCTCTTTCACCAATCTTCATACTGTTTTCCATAGAAGCTGAACTAGTGTAGAATTCTATAAACAGTGTTTGAGCATTCCTTTTTCGCTGCATTCTCACCATTTTTTTTTTGTTTTTTTGACTTTTTAAAATAATCATTTTGATTGGTGTAAAAAATGATATTTCAATATGGCTTTAAGTTACATTTCTCTGATGATTAGTGATGTTGAACAGTGTTTCATATGTTTGTTGGCTGCTTGTGTGCATTCTTTTGAGAAGTGTCTATTCATAACCTTTGCTCACTTTTTTTATTATAAAGATGTGGGGTACAATTCAGGATTAGGTATACAAATGTTGATTACGCTTTGCTCAGTTTTTGGTGAGGTTGTTTGAATTCCTTCTAGATTCTGGATATTAGTCCTTCATCTTAGGCATGATTTACAACTATTTTCTTGCATTCTGTAGGTTTTTTGTTCACTCTATTGATTAGCTATTTTGTTGGTCAGAGCTTTTAAGCTTAATTAAGTACCATTTGTTTATTTTTGATTTTATTGAATTTGCTTTCTTGGTCTTTGTCACAAATTATTTGCCTAGATCAAGGTCCTGAAATTTTATCTAGATGTTATTCTAGGATTTTTATAGTCTCAGGTCTTACATTTAAGTCTTTAATCCATCTTGAGTTAATTTTTGTGAATGGTAAGGGACAGGGGTCCAGTTTCAATCTTCTGCATGTGCTGGCCAATTTTTCCAGCATCATTTACTGACTAGGGCTTCCTTTCCACTGTTTATTTTTGTTGACTTTGTTAACGATCAGTTGGCTTTAGGTATGTGGCTTTATTTCTGGGTTTCCTATTCTGTTCCATTGATCTATCCATCTACTTTTCTAGCAGTATCATGCTGTTTTGATTACTGTAGCCTTGTAGTATAATTTGAAGTCAGGCAATGTGACGCCTCCATATTTGATCTTTTTACACAATTGCTTCAGCTCTTAGGGCTATCTTTCATTATATATAAATTTTAGAATATTTTTCATGTTCTGTGAAAAATGATATTAGTATTTTGATGGAATTACAGTGAATCTTTGGATTTCTTTGGAAAATATGGTTATTTTAAGGATATTGATTCTTCTGATCCATGAGTATGAGATATTCTTCCATTTGTTTGTGTCATCTATGACTTCTTTCATCAGTAATTTGTAGGTCTCCTTGCAGAGATCTTTCACTTCTTCTGTTAAATGCTATTAGTATGTGTGTGTGTTGTGTGTGGGGGGGGCGGCTATTGTAAATGGAATTAAGCTTTTAATTTGATTCCTGGCTTGAGTGTTATTGGTGCATAGAGATATTACAGATTTTTGTTTCTTGAAACTTTACTGAAATCATTTATTAAAAGTCTCTTGCAGGAATCTTTAGGGTTTTTTCAGGTATATAATCATGTCATCAGCTAATAGAGATAGTTTGACTTCCTCTTTGCCAATTTAATGCATTTTATTTATTTATCCTACCCGATTGTTCTGGCTAAGACTTCTAGTACAATGTTGAATATGAGTGGTGAGAGTTGACATTCATTTCTTGTTCCAGTTCTCAGGAGGAATATTTTCAACTTTTCCTTGTTAACTATGATGTTGGCTGTAGGTTTGTTATATATGGTTCTTATTATCTTAAGAAATGTTTCTTCAATGTTTAGTATGTTGAGTATTTTAATCATGAAAGGATGTTGGATTTTATCAAATGCCTTTTCTGCATCCATTGAGATAATCTTACTCCAAAAATTTGAGTACAAAAAAAGTCCTTTATTATCTTAGGCCACTTGAAGTTGGCTCTGCAGGTTGTCTATTATTAATCAGAAATCAGTTAATGGGTATCCACCAACTTCCTTATGGCATCCTTTTGATTTAAGATAAAGAATGGACAGTCTCCACCCTATCCCCTTTGCAAATAAGAAAGGCAAAATAGCTTATGCCAAAGAAATCCTACTTCTTCTTCTTATCTTTACCACTTGCCCTTTCTTGTCTTCTTTGTGGTTAAGAGGTTTAAAACTCATTCAGTTGGTTCCTAGAAAGACACTGATGAGTCTGGCATAATGGTTTAGCACTTCACTTTGCAAAGTCTCTCAGATAAAATTTTCTTTTTTTTTTTTAATATGTCAATATTTTTTATTTTGATATTGTGGGGTAGAATTAAGGGTTAGGTATACAAATATGCTTCGTTCAGGCCCCCTTGTTGATAAGGGGTGTTTCCCCGTCCCCAGACAGATATTGCTACCGTTAATCCCACATCCCTTCCCCTCCCCCACCCCAGAGTTTCCCACCACTGTCAGTCATTTACTTATAGTATTACAATGGATGTTCAAAGTCCACTATATGAATGAGAACATGTGATACTCAGATTGTTGTTTCAGTGAGAGGTCACACAGTATTATAGACTCTAGTTCCATCCAGGTTGCTGCGAAATTCATGATTTTGTTCTTTTTTATGGCTATATAGTATTCCATCGTGTATATGTACCACATTTTAAAAATCCAGTCCTCTTTTGATGGACACCATGGTTGATTCCAGGTTCTTGCTATTGTGAACAATGCTGCAATAAACATACGTGTGTAGGTATCTTTTTCATAGAGTGATTTGAGTTCTTCAGGGTATACTCCCAGTAGGGGGATTGTGGGGTCATATGGGAGGTCGATATTTAGAGCTTTTAGGAATCACCACACTCTTTTTCCACAGAGGTTGCACTAGTTTGCACTCCCACCAACAGTGTAGAAGTGTTCCCTTTTCACGACACCCTCTCCAGCAACTTTATTTTTTGAGTTATTGATAATTGCCATTCTGATTGGAGTTAGGTGGTGTCTCAGTGTGGTTTTGATTTGCATCTCCTTGAGGATTAGTGAGGTTGAACATTTCTTCATGTATCTGTTGGCTGCTCGGATGTCTTCCTTTGAGAAGTGTCTGTTCATATCTTTTGCCCACTTTATAATGGGGTTGTTTGTTTTTTTCTTTTCAACACGTTTGAGTTCCTTGTAGATCCAAGATGTTAGGCCTTTGTCAGGCCTGGAGTTGGCAAATACTTTTTCCCAGTCTGTGGGCTGTCTCCCTGCTCTCTTGATGGTTTCTTTGGCTTTGCAGAAGCTTGTCAGTTTAATGAGGTCCCACTTGTCTATCTTATCTCTTATGGCCCATGCATTTCGGGTATTGCTCAGGAATTGGATGCCAGTTCCAATTTCCATAAGGGTGTGTCCTGCATTTTCTACGGTTCTTATGGTTTGAGGTTTTACATTTAGGTCTCTGATCCATTTAGAGTTAATTTTTGTGTATGGGGATAGATAGGGGTCTTGTTTGAGTCTTCTGCATGTGGTCAGCCAGTTTTCCCAGCACCATTTACTGAATAGGTTCTTCTCTTCCCAGTGGTAGGTGGTGGAGGCTTTGTCGAAGATGAGTTGGTTGAGAAATTGAGGTTTTGCTTCTGGAATCTCAATTCTATTCCATTGTTCTATATGCTTGTTCCTGTACCAATACCAAGCTGTTTGATGATTGTAGCTTTATAGTAAAGTTTGAAGTCTGGTAATGTGATACCACCTACTTTGTTTCTTTTGCCGAGGATTGTTCTGGCTATTCTTGGTCGTTTGTGTTTCCATATGAATTCCTGTATTGTTTTTTCTAGGTCTGAGAAGAATGTTGCTGGTAATTTGATGGGTATTGCATTGAATCTGTAGATTGCCTTAGGTAGGATGGACATCTTCACA
>CAUYQG010118191.1:0-17774 GCA_963574415.1 Tarsius wallacei | reverse complement strand
GTTGGAGTCTCACTCTGTCGCCCAGACTGGAGTGCAGTGGCCGCTCCCGGCCACCGCAGCCTCGACCTGCTGGGCTCCGGCGATCCTTCCGCCTCAGCCTTCCAAGTAGCTGGAACTACAGGCGCGCGCTACCGCGCCCGGCTGATTTTTTGATTTATTGTAGAGATGAGGTCTCGCTTGCCCAGGCGGGTCTCGAACCCGCAGGCTCAGGCAATCCACTCACCTCAGCCTCCCAAGGGCGCGGGATTACAGGCTGAGCCACCGAGCCCGGCTGACAGTCACATTTCTATATATCAACAATAAGCAAACAGAAACCCAAGTAAAAAGCACAATCCCATTCACAATATCCACACACACAAAAATGAAATACTTTGGCATCTTCCCAACCAGAGACGTGAAAACCTTTACAACAAAAACTACAAAGCACTGCTCAAAGAAATAAAAGATAGCACAAACAAATGGAAAAATATTCCATGCTTGTGGATTGGAAGAATCAACATTGTTAAAATGTCTATCCTACCCAAGGCAATCTACACATTTAATGCAATAACCATTAAATTACCAGCAGCATTCTTCTCAGACCTGGAAACGACAGTACAGGAAGTCATATGGAAACTTAAACAACCACAGATAGCCAAAACAATCTTCAGAAAACAAAAAACAAAAAACACAGGAGGTATCACATTCCCAGACATTAAGCCATTAAGCCATTAAGTTTTATTATAAAGCTACAATAATCAAAACAACCTGGTGTTGGTACAAGAACAGGCATATAAACCAATGGAACAGGATAGAGATTCCAGAAGCAACACCTCAATTTCTCAACCAACTCATCTTCGACAAAGCCTTCACCACAAACCAGTGGGGAGAGGAGAACCTATTCAGTAAATGGTGCTGCAAAAATTGTCTGACAAGACCCCTGTCACCATATACAAAAATCAAATAAATGGATCAAAGACCTAAAAGTAAAACCTCAAACCATAAGAACCTTAGAAAATGGAGGAGATGCCCTTATGGAAATTGGAACAGGCAACCAATTCCTGATCAAAAACCCCAAGTGCCCATGCCATAAGAGATTAGATAGGGCAACCCTCTCAGGTCCCCTCACTGTGGGAGCTTTTCTGTCCTCTCAATAAATCCTGTTTTCCCAACCTAAAAAAAAGTAAAAAGATTTTAAAAAAAAAAGATAAGATAGACAAGTGGGACCTCATCAAACTGAAAAGTTTCTGCACAGCTAAAGAAACCATCAAGAGAGAAAGGTGATAGCCCACGGACTGAGAAAAAAATATTTGCCAACTGTGTGTGTGACAAAGGTCTAACATCTAGGATCTACAAGAAACTCAAAACGTGCTGAAAAGAAAAAAACAAACAGCCCTTTTACAAAGTGGGCAAAAGATATGAATAGGCACTTCTTAAAAGAAGACATACGAGCTGCCAATAGATACATGAAAAAATGCCTAGCCTCACTAGTCATCAAAGAAATGCAAATTAAAACCACACTTAGATACCACCTAACTCTATTCAGGATGGCCATCATCAATAATTCAAAAAACAATAGATGTTGGAGAGGATACAGGGAAAAGGGAACACTTCTACAGTGTTGGTGGAAGTGTAAACTAGTACAATCTCTGTGGAAAACAGTTTGGCAATTCCTAAAAGGTGTAAAAATTGACCTTCCATATGACCCTGCAATCCCTCTACTGGGAATATATCCAGAGGAACTCAAATCCCTCTATGAAAACGATACCTGCCCATACATGTTTACTGCAGCATTGTTCATAATAGCAAAAACATGGAACCAACCATGCAACTCATCGAAAGAGGACTGGATAAAAAAAAAATGTGGTATGTATACCTGATGGAATATATTTGATCTATCACAGAAACAAATAACTGAGTATCACATGTTCTCACTCATAAGTGAACCTTGAACAATTATCATAATACTGTAAGAAAAGGATTGTCAGTAGTAGGAAATCGCCAGGGGGGTGGGAAAGATTGGCAGTAGTGAAATTCTCTGGGGGATGGGGAGTACATTTCATCAACAAGGGTATCTGCATAATGAACATGCAGCCATAAAGAAGGACAAAAATTATAAACTTCACAGCAACTTGGATGGACTTAGAGTCTATATCTCTCAGTGATCTATCACAGAAACAAATAACTGAGTATCACATGTTCTTACTCATAAGTGAACCTTGAACAATTATCATAATACTGTAAGAAAAAGATTGTCAGTAGTAGGAAATCGCCATGGGGTTGGGAGAGATTGGGAGTAGTGAAATTCTCTGGGGGATGGGGAGTACATTTCATCAACAAGGGTATCTGCATAATGAACATTTGTATACTTAACCCTGAATTGTACCCCACATCTTTAAAATTAAAAATTAAAAAACAAACAAACAAACTGTGGCTCCACTTTGAATTCTGTCAACAAAGACTAAGTGGGAAATCTTGATTTCCACCATCACAGAGTTGTTATTTTATCATAAATACCATGAAACCCCTGTTCTGATGGATGATAGCAGAGACAATCAAATATGGATCTTATACTTACATCACCACCTGGCTGTAACCTTTCCCAATGTCCAACAGTGTCAGTGAAAACCATTTGGAGAACACACACTTCTACACCAAACAAGAATGAAGCACCCCTCTCCTCCATTCTGGGGTGGAATCAGAAGAAGCCTACAGAAGAATCAGGAATTTCAATCACTCAGTGGTAACAAAGTCACTCTCACCACTATGTCAGTGGAGTTGGTGTGAAGAACCAAAATCTTAACAGTCACCCAGCAGCACCAAAAACCTACTCTTCGTGAATGTCATTGAAGGATGAATGAGGAACATATTGTATTTACATCCAGCAGTAATGAGGTCTTGCCCAATTCTTTGTTAGAGCAGTGTCACAAAAACCAGCTAAAACCGAAATTGAAAGAAATTTTAACATAATACAAAAAGGTCAAGACTTAATAAGAAATCTCTTATGCAAAGAACTAGGAAGATATCAAACTTAACAAACATAGATGACTGATAGATGCCAACAGTGAGTTGTTAGATATGTCTATATTATCTAAAAAAAAAATGTTAAGCACTTATAGTAAACACCCTTCAGTAAGCAATTACAAATATGTGTAAAATAATGATAATAAAAGTAGAATGTGCCAGCAGAGATAAAACATCTTAACAAAAAAAGAGAATATGTCAAGGAGAGATAAATAAGAGTTGCATTTATTTATTTTTATTTTATATTTTGATTCAAAGGGTACATGTACAGCTTTGTTACATAGAAATATTGCATGACAGTGAGACTTGGGCTTCCACTGAGCCCATTACCCTGGTGGTGGATATTATACCCATTGGGTAGTTTTCAGCCCTTGGTTCTCTTTCTTCCTCTCCCCTTTAGAACTTCCCCAGTGTCTGTTGTTTCCATCTTTTTGCTCATGTGTGTACAGTGTCTAGTTTTTGCTGATTAGAGAGAACACATAGTATTCATTTTTCTGTTTCTGTGATAATTTGGTCAGGATGACAGTCTCTAGCTGTGACCATGTTGCTACAAAGGACATGAGTTTGTTCTTTTTTATTGCTGTGTGGTATTCCTTGGTGTATATGTACCATATTTTCCCTATCCATTCCACCATTGGTGGACACCTAAGTTGGCTCCATGTTTTTGCTATTATGGATAGTGCTGTGATAAGCATGTGTGTGCAGCTGTCTTTATTTGGTAGAGTGATTTTTGTTCCTTTGTGTTTCAACTCAAGAGTAGGATTGCTGGTTTAAGTGATAAGTCAAGCTTTAGTTCTTTGAGAAATCTCCAAACTGGCTTCCACAGCAATTGAACTGGCTTGCATCCATGACAACAGTGCAGGAGCATTCCCTTTTCTCCACATCCTCACCAGCATCTATTTTGTGTGTGTGTGTCTGTCTGTGTGTGTGTGGTGTGTGTGTGTGTGTGTGTGTGTGTGTGTCTGTGTGTGTTTTGACTTTTTAATGAGATGGTATATCTGTTTTTGTTTTCCTGAACTGGGGTTTCACTCTGTTGCCCAGGCCAGAGTGGAAAAATATGATCATGCCTCACAGCAGTCTCAACTTCTCAGGCTTAGGCAATCCTTCCACCTCAGCCTTCCAAGTGGCTGGGACTACAGGTGCACACCACCTTACCTGGATAATTTCCTGATTTTTTTGTAGAGACAGGAACTTACTGTACTGACTAGACTGATCTAAAACACCTTGGCTCAGGCAGTCCTCCAACCTTGGCCCCCCAAAGTGCTGGGATTACTGGCATGAGCCACTGCAAAATGCCTGACTGGTGTAAGATGGTATCTCATTGTGGTTTTGATTTACATTTCTCTGATGATTAGTGATGTTGAACATTTTTTTCATGTGTGTTGGCCGCTTATCTGTTCTTTGAGAAATATTCTGTTCTTGCCCTTTGCCCATTTTTTAATGGGGTTACTGGTTTTTATCTTGTTTATTCATTTGAATTATTTGTAGATTCTGGCTATTAGACCTTCATCATATGTGTAGTTTGTTAGTATTTTCTCCCACTCCATATGTTGTCTGTTAACTAGATTGGTGTTTAGTTTGCTCTGCAGAAACTCTTGAGTTTGCTTAGGTTCCACTTGTCAATCTTGTATTGTGCTGCTTTTGAGGTCTTTGTCATGAACTTATTGCCTCGGCCAAAGTCTAGAAGAGTGCTTCCTATGCTTTCTTCTAGAATTTTTACAGTTGAGACTTACATTTCGATCATTAATCTAATGTGAGTTAATTTTTGTATATGATGAGACGAAGTGGCCCAACTTCATTCTCCATATGTTTAGACAATTTTCCAAGCATCATTTGCTAAATGAGGTATTGTTTTACCAGTTGGTTCTTGTCATTTTTGTCTAAAATGAGATGATTATTTTTGCCAGCAGTTTATTTCTGGATTCTCCATTCTGTTCCATTGGTTATGTGACTATTGTTACACAAGTACCATGTTGTTTTGGCTATTGTTGCTTTGTAGTAATGTTTGAAATCTGATAATATGGTGACTCCAGCTTTGTTCTTTTTGCTTAGGACTGCTTTGGCTATCTGGGATATTTTTTATTTTTATATGAATTTAAGTATTTTTTTTCTATCTGTGAAAAATGGTGCTGATAATTTGGTAGGTATTGCATTTAATCTGTGTATTGCTTTGGGTAGTATGACATCTTGACAATATTGATTCTTCTAATCCAAGGGCATGAAATGTTTTTCCATTTGTTTGTGTCATTGTTGATTTCTTTCTGCCCTGTTTTGTAGTTCTCATTTTAAAGGTTTTTCTATTCTTTGATTAGATTTATTCTGAAGTATTTTACTTTATTTTATGTGGCTACTGTAAATGGGATGTGTTCCTGGTTTGGTTCTCAGCTTGAATGGTGTTGGTGCATAGAGGTGCAATTAACTTTAGTGTTTATTTTGTATCCCAAGACTTTATTGAAGTCACATACGAGTGCTAGGATTCTTTTGGTGGATTCTTTAGGGTGCTCTTGATATATAATTATATCATATTGAAGAGAGATAATTTAACTTCCTCTTTACCTATTTGGATGCATTTTATTGCTTTATCTAACATTATTGCTCTGGCTAGAACTTCCAGTACTATGTTGAATAGGAGTGGTGAAAGTGGGCACCCTTGTATTAAGGGGAATTATTTCAGCTTCTGTCCATTAAGTATCATGTTTGCTGTAGGTTTGTCATACATAGCTCTGATTATTTAGAGGAATGTTCCTCCAATGCCTAGGTGGTTGAGGATTTTTTTCATGAAGAAATATTGTTTTTTACTGAATGCTTTTTCTGTGTCTGTTGAGATAATCCTTGTTTTTAATTCTTTTATGTGATGAATTAAATTTATTAATTTGAGTATGTTAAACCCACCTTACATCCTGGAACTAAATCTCACCTGATCATGATAGATAATTTTCTTGATGTGTTCCTGGATGCTGTTTGCTAGGATTTTGTTGTGAAGTTTTGCATTTATGTTTTTCAGGAAAATTGGCCTGTGGTTTTCATTCTTAGTTGTGTCTTTGCCATTATTTTGGTATCAGGATAATGTTGGATTCATAGAATGAGTTTGAAAAGAGTGACTACTTCTCAATTGTTTAAAGTAATTTTAATAGTTTTGGTACCAGCTCTCCCCTGTGAATCTAGTAGAGTTTAGTTGTGAAGATACTGGGTGCTGTACTCTTTTCAGGGGATATATATTTTTTTATTACTGATTCAATTTCATGGTTCATTACTGGTCTGTCCAGAGTAACAATTTCTTCCTGTTCCAATCTTTGGAGGTTGTGTGATTTCAGGAATTTATTTCCTCTAGAATTTCTAATTTGCACACATACAAAGGTTATAGTAATCTCATGATCCCTTGTATTTCTTCTGGGTCAGTTTTGACATTGCCTTTTTAATTTCGGAATTATTTATTTGGATTTTCCCTCACCTCTTTTTTGACAATTGGACTGGGTCAATCTGTTTATCTATTCAAAGAACTCGCTTTTTGACTCATTGATTCTTTTTTGTTTTTTATTTTTTTATTTTTATTTTTTTGTGGTTTCAATTAAATTATTTCTGCTCTTATTTTGATTATTTACTTTTTTTTCCTATAAGCTACGGTTTTAGTTTATTCCTGTCTTTCCAGTTCCCTTAGAAGAGATGTTAGATTGTTAATTTAAGATCTTTCTGCTTTCATGATATGGCTTGCACTGCTTTCCCAGAGGTTTTGGTATGTTGTGTCTCCATTTTCGTTTATTTCAAAAACTTTTAAAATTTCTGTCTTGATTTTGTTGTTTACCCCAAAACCATTCAGGAGCAAATTTCCTTGAATGTGTATGTTTTTGAGTATACTTCTATGTGTTGATTTCTAGTTTTATACCACCAACAAAAACTGCTTGGTATCACATCACTCTTTGGCATTTATTGCATGTTGATTTATAAGCAAATAGATGGTTGATCTTGGAGTATGAGTCACGTGCAGACTGAAGAAAACATATTCTGTAGATGTTGTGTTAAGTACCCTATATATGTCTGTTAGCTTTGGTTGAGCATCAGATTTAAGGTATTTTTTGTTTGTTTTCTGCCTCAATTATCTGTCTGGAGCTGTTAGTGGGGTGTTGTGGTCTACCACTATTATGGTGTGGTTGTCTATGTCCTCTCTCAGATTAAGTAGCAGTGGGTTTTATAAATCAGGGTATTCATATCTTAGGTGTATATATATTTAAGATAGATAATTATTGCAGTTGGTGAATCCTTTATCATTATGTAGTGCACTTTGTTGTCTTTTTAAAAATTTTGTTGGCTTAAAGTGTGTTTTATCTGATATAAGAATAATGAACCTGCTCTTTTTTTGTTTTCCATTTGCATGGTAGATCTTTGTCCATTTCTTTATCTTGAGGCTGTAGATTTCATTAGAGGTTGAATGTGTTTCTCAGAGACAGAAAATGTGTGTCTTGTTTTTCTAATTCTAGTTTGCTACTGTGTGTCATTTAAGTGGGGAATTGATGTTGTTAATGTTCAGGGTTAGTATATATATGAGTGTTTGTTCCCATCATAGTGTTGTTGAGGAGTTGCTTAGTGGTCTCAGTTTTACGAGTAATTTATGTGGTCTGTAAGCTGGGCATTCACTTTTGCTTTCATGGTGGGTAGTGTCTCTCTTTTGTTTCTGTGAATAGAACACCATTAAGCATCTCTGGTAAGGCCAGACTTGAGGTGACAAATTATCCTAGTGCTTATTTGTCTGGTTCAGATTTAATTTCACTTTTATTTACGAAGCTTAGTTTGGTAGGGTAGGAGATTCTTGGCTGGTGTTTCTTTAAAAACATTTTAAATGGGTCCCCACTCTCTTCTGGCTTGTAACATTTCTGCTGAGAGGTCTGCTGTTATTCTAGTGGATCTCACTTGGGAGATGTTTTGTCCCCTCTCTCTAGCTGCCTTTAATATTTTTTATTTCATACTAATCTTTGATAATCTAATGACAATGCTCTTTGGAAATGATCATCTCATCTAGTATCTTTCAGGAGTTCTCTGGATATCTTGTATCTGTATATTGTTGTCTTTAGCCAGCTGTAAGAAGTTTTTGTGAATTATGTCTGCATCTACTGTTTCCAGAGAGCTCTTATTTTTCCTTCTCTTTCAGGAATGCCAATCCCTTGTAGATTTGTTCTCTTTATATAATCCCATACCTCATGAATGGCTCTTGAAGGCTTTGTTTATTCTTTGATAACCTTTCTTCTTTATTTTTATCTGCCTGGGATCCTCTGTGGTTGGTATTCAAGGTCTGAAATTCTGTCTTCTACTTGATCAAGCCTGTTGTTAAGGCTTGCACCTGTGTTTTGATATTCTTGATGGAAGTTCTTTATTTTTAGGAGTTCAATTTGGTTCATTTTCAAAACATCCATTTCAGCCTTCAGTTTTTGAACTGTTTTCATGATCTCTCTGATTTAGTAGTCCACTTTCTCTTGGATCTTGATGAGTTTCTTTGCCATCCATATTCTGAATTCTGTGCCTGTCATTATGAACATTTTGTTCTGTATTGATCTATTTTTTGGGAACTGGTACAATCATGTGGCAGTGGTGCAACACTGTAGTTCTTTGTGTGGCTGAAGTGGGTTTTTTTTGTTGTTGTTTTTTTTTGCTGGCCTCTACTCATCTGTGACTTTTTTATTTTCTCCTTCCTGTTAGGTGTTATAGTACAGGCTATAATCTTGTGGATGGCAAAAGAGGACCTGTCTACTGGGTTTAGCAGCCTGCTTGCCTGATGATGGAGCCTGTGCCATGTTCAATTGCCTGCAATGGCTCTTCTTACTTCCAGGTCCAGAAGTGCCAGCAAGCCATGATTTGAGGAAAAAGCAAAGACAAGGGATGCTGCTGGGTACCCTGGTTGCTCTCCACTCACAACTATTTGAGCAGCAGGGACTGTGCTGGGAAGGGCTAACTCTAGTGCACAGACAGCCTACCTAATGGCAGGAAACCCACTCAATGTCATAATGTCTGTCTTAAGTCACTGGTAGCTGGTCTTCTCAAAGGTCAGAAGAGTGGAGGGTCTGCAGGCTGGTAGCTAGTGAACAGCGTCTAGTTAAATCAGCCAGGATGGGAAAAGGGGAAGAGTGCCCTGTATCCTTGCTGCTTCTCTTTATTGGATCTGCAACTTCTGGTGGACACATTTATTTATCTGCTGGGTTGCTCCCTCCCTAGTTTAGATGTACCAGCAGCAGGGGCCAGTCAGTACCTGTTCCTCAGTGGAGAGACTTTGGGTCTCCTCTGTGTCCTACAATGGTAGCTGCTAGTGCAGATGTGCACAGGTGTCAGTGTCCTGATGGATTCTGCATGGACTTGGGTTGTGTCTTATTATAGGTGGGTTAGAGGCCTTTCCTTGACTACAGCAGGTATGGTTGAGGCTTTGTGATGTTTTCTTGTTTGCTTATTTACTCACCACTTATCCACATTGGGGAGCTCCCTCTTGGCACTGGAACCAGGTCCCTGTTGGAGAGCTGTCTGGTTACAATACAGTTCTCTTCCTCTTATGGGGCCCATTGCTTCCCTCTCAAATTCTGGGAGTATGTTTCTCCACATCCTGCTTTGAGTGCAGTGACTTGCTCCCTGTTTTCAATTCCTCTCCATGGGAGAGGGGCTTACCAGCTGCTACTAGTAAAACTTCTTGCTCTCTATTTCAAATAAAAATTTTAGAAATATAACATCCTATTACAAAAATATAAAAGTCAATGGATGGGCTTAAGAGTAGTATGGAGGTGAGAAAAAATGAGTCAGAGACTGAAAGTAGAACAATAAAAAAATACATTCTGAAAAACAGAGAAAAATAGAAAAAAACTCCTTTAGTGACCAATAAAAATACAGTCATGCATCACTTAACAATTAAGACATGTTCTGAGAAATGAGTTTGTAGATAATTTTGTCATTGTGCACGCACAAACCTAGGTGGTATAGCTTACTACACACCTAGGTTATATGATATATTTTATTGCTCCTTGGCTGCAAACCTATACAGTGCATTACTGTGCTGAGTACTGTAGGTAATTGTGACACAATGGTATTTGTTTGTCTAAACTTATCTAAACATAGCAAA
Organism: Tarsius wallacei; assembly: GCA_963574415.1. Classification (NCBI taxonomy): domain Eukaryota; kingdom Metazoa; phylum Chordata; class Mammalia; order Primates; family Tarsiidae; genus Tarsius; species Tarsius wallacei. The sequence continues at coordinate 7,681 of CAUYQG010118191.1, read as the reverse complement.
GGTAAAATAATATAATAATATTACAATATAATAATATTATAATCTTATGTGATAAAAACAAAAATCACATGATCACATTAATTTGTGCAGAAAAATGTGAGAAATTTCAACATCCATTTATGATTTTAAAAACTTTCAGGAAAACACAAATACAGGATAAGTTCCTCAAGTTAATAAAAGGGAATTTAGGAAAAACTCTACAGCTAACATTAAAGTTAATAGTGAAAGATTAGCGTCAGGACCGTCCGATGCAGACAGCCTCTCGTCCCAGGACTTGGGGCTTCGTGGGAAAGGCAGCCATCCCCTTGCCCACCACCCACACTGCATGTTAGTGGGGAACCTTGTACTAAACCATTCTAGACTACCTGCTTCTGGGTTGGGGTTTCGTATGTAGCAAAGCAGCTCCCTCACTGCGATCCATTGACAATCAGCCCTTGATACAAGGTTTTGTAGGAAAAAAAAAAGATAGTGAAGAATTAACCAGTAAATCAATACTTGAAGCATAATCAGAAAGAAAAAAGGTGACCAGAGACATAGGAGTCACTGACCCTGCATAGTTTTGGGGTCTCCTTAAGTGCTATGAAAACATGATGTCACCTCCTATATTTTGAGAACCTAAGAGGGATGAATCAGGATTCTGAAGAACTGAACATTTTACCTAAAGAGACTCTCAAGTGTCATTCAAGAGACATTTTTTCGATTAATTGTGGTAGGGAGTTGTATGAGTATCCTCTAGCTCCTATAACAAGTTAAAAGATATAAAGGCTTACAATAGTGCAATTTTTTTTTTCTTTTTGTTTTGCCTTAAAGTTCTGAAGACCAGAAGTCCAAGATGAATCTAAAAGAATTAGGCTAACGTCAAAGAGTTGGTGGTTTGTGCTGTTTTTGAAGACTGGTAGAGAATCTGTCCTTGTGTGTTTAGCTTCTATATCCTACCTTCATATGTTGACTCATGGCTTCTTTCTCCATTTTCTTTTTTTGTTGTTGTTGACTTTTTTTTTTGTTTTTTTTTTGAGCTGGAGTCACACTCTGTCACCCAGACTGGAGTACAGTGGCACATTCCCAGCCATTGCAGCCTCAACTTGCTGGGCCCCAGCGATCCTTCAGCCGCAGCCTTCCAAGGAGCTGGAACTACAGGCGTGTGCTACCATGCCCGGCTAATAATTGTAGAGATGAGGTCTCGCCAAGTTGCCCAGGTGGGTCTTAAGCCCGCGGGCTCAGGCAATCCACTCACCTTGGTCTCCCAAAGTCCTGGGATTACAGACTGAGCCACCAAGCCTGGCCCCTTTCTCCATTTTCAAAGTTCAAAGTGCAACATCTTAAAATCTCTCTCTGAGTCTGACCTTCCTGCTTCCCTTTTATAAAGACCCTTGAGATTATATTATTCTACTGAAAAATCCAGGATCATCTCCCAATCTCAAAATGTTTGATTTAATTACAACTACAAAGTCCTTTTTGCCATGTAAGGTAACATATTCAAGTTCTCAAGATAAACACATAAGTATCTTTGTGGGGAGGGCATTATAATGGTTTCCACAAAAGGTGAACTTGGAATAAATTAAATATATACAAAACATCATTTCTTATTAAAAATAGACAAAAAATGAGGCAAATCTTGTAGAATAGAGAAGTGACATATTTCTCAGTAAATCTGAGTATATAAATGATCTCATATCATTACAAGTATATGAAAAACAACAACACAAAAACAGCAACAACAAAAATTCACAAAAAAATTGTATTAAATTGTTCACTACATCCTTGATTTATATAATGCTATTAAAATGGCAAAATCACACATACAAGCATGACGTTCAGTCCTTATAATGTTTAGGTTTGAAATTATATTTTAGACAAATTTTAATAAACACTAAAAGTTTATGAAGTCATGAAGCCATCAGTATTCACTGGATTTGTTTATCTTACAAATGCATTTTGCTGAAACTTTTTGTATTTTGCTGAATTTATTTTACTGAAAATTGACTAGGTAATAAGGGGATACATAAATGAATAAGGCATATGCCTGGTATGTATAGAGTGGTTAAGTAAAAAATGATATATTTTTAAGTAAATATATCACCACAGAAATATAGCTCACTGCAACAAAGGGGGTTAACATTTTAATTATTTTTAAGGAATAGTAACTGACAAAGTTATATAAGAAGACGTTATGCACATGATTTGGTTGCCATCATAAGGAATGTGGCTTAGAAATTTACTAAGACCCTAGGACCCTCTTATATTTTCTAGTAGTGATAATGAAATTAGGAAATTATGAATAGAGTTTTTTTCCTAACATCATTTGCTAATGACTCTAAAGAAAATCCTGGTTGCTATTTCTTCTTTTTTTTAACAAAAAATTGTATGAATTAATAGCTATTTAACAGCCATATGCTTTACAGAGACATATGGTTGTTGTTACATTAATTTAAGACAAATATGTAAGGTAGAGAACTCAAGTATGAGTTTTTGACCTACTGTTTAAAATATAAAGCTGTTCTACAATTAGCATTATAAGATATGAATTCAGCACTTTTATTTGTCTATCCAACATCTATTGTCCACATTTTCTCACTACAAGTATCTCAATTAAGATAACAAGGTATACAGATCAAAATCACACCTATTATACATTCTTTTGAGGCAAATTTTGATCATGTGATAAAATTCTAGTTAACAATATGTAAAAGGAATTTGATTAAATGCTTCAGGCAGAGTCTTAGTGCCTTCCCAATAAAAAGTTTCACACATTTCTCTTGTTTTTAATTCCTTCTTCTGTCTAACTGAAATACAGATTGATACCTGAAAGAGCATCTTGTGAGAAGGAAACAGTAAATTCTTTATATTTTTAAGCCACTGATATCTGGATTTTCTGTATTTGTAATAAATGACTTCATAAAGAAAGTATTATTTGTTGTGTTTCAAATTGTTGACTTTTTGCATATTAAAAAAAATCTGAACACAATAACATGTACACTAGTTCTCCCAAAAATAAAGCTTTAGGCATTAATTTAACAAACTATGTTCAAGATTTATATGAGAAAAACTACAAAAGTCTGATTTTAAAAAATAAAGAACTAAATATCTGGGAAGATATTCCAGGTTCATGGATAGGAAGATTCAATATTGACAATCTCATTCCTTCTTACTTAATGTATTGAATCAATGCACTCCCAATCAAAATCCAAGTGAGTTATTTTGTAGATAATGACAAACTGACTCTAAGGTTTATATAGAGAGACAAGATATGCAAAATAACAAACACAATATTAAAGAACAAGAATAAAGTTGAATGATTTACACTAACCAAATGTGAGACTCATTATAAAGCTATGGTAATCAGCACAGTGTGGTAATAGGTCAATGGAAATAATGGAGAGTCAATGAACAGATTCACATAAATATGGTAAACTAATCTTTAACAAAGAACATAAGTAATAACAATGAAGAAAAGAGGTGAGGAATTCAAAAAGTTTGTGTAAAATGGAATTAGAATAAAAAATATAAAATATAAACTTTATTTCTCAGCATGAACTCCATCAAGTTGAAGATACTTTTATAATTAACGGTACCAATCATTTAGTCATCTGTAAAGAACTGGGAGTCCTGGGAATTTAAACACATCAATGCAGTCTTTTTTTACATAGTTAGCGGAAAAAAAAGTTGCCTTTTATATTTTTTTTAAGATTAGGAAGCATAAAAATTCAGAAGAAGCCCAATTAGAACTGTTTAAGGGAACTGTTTAATGATTTCCCATTAAAACTCTTACAAAATGTCCCTCCTTAGATGAGAAAAATGAGCAGGAGTATTATCTTGGTGGAGAAGGAATCTCTTATGAAGATTGTTTGGGTTTTTTTCTGGCTGAAGTTGTGGCTAACTGTCTCAAAGCATTCTCATACTAAGTAGATGTTATCATTATTTGGCACTCCAGATAGTCAATAAGCAAAATGCCTTGAGGATCCCCAAAAAGTGTTGCCATGACATTTGCTCTTGACTGGTCTGCATTTTGCTTTTACTTGTTGATAGGCATTGCTACTTTTGTGCTTTGTCTTCAGGATTATACTGGTAAAGTCATGTTTCATCTTTTGCTACAATGCTTCAGGATCTTGATTCCACTTGTTTAAAATTTTCATCAAAAGCACTGCTCTTGTCTGCAGTTGATATGTGTGCAACAATTTTGCATCCATTGAGAAAAAGTTTGGTCAACATTATTTTTTCAGTCCGATTTGTGTAAGCTGAACTAACTGGTGTTGGCTATTGTTTGAGTTGTTAATTGTTAGCCCACCTCAGTTGGGCTGCAAGCAAAATAAATTGTTTCCTCACAAATTGATGTGAATGGTGTGCCACTGAGAGCTTAATCTTCATCATTGCATCCCTTATTAAAGTGAGTTACTTATTTGTAAACTGCTGATTTCTTTGGGACATTGTTGTCATAAACTTTTTATAAGCATCAATGACCTTATTATTTTTCCACCCAAAGTTTTCCATATATTTGATGTTTGTTTTTGCTTCAATTTTAGTAATCTTCATGTTGTTCTGATAGAGGTTCTTTTCAAAGTTATGTCTTATCCTGCTCAGACATGTTATTTTTGTGCAAAAAATTAAAATCCAGGCATAATTTTTTTTATTAAGCACATTTTTCATGACTTTTTTGAAGATCCCCCATGGTGATTCAGTAAAATGGTCCTGGAACAAGTGGATCCCCACATGCAAAAGATGAATCCAGATACAGACCTTACACCAGTCACAAAAGTTAATGTGAATAAATATTAAATGAAAAACCACAAATCTCTTAGAGATTACATAGAAAAAATTTAGATGACTTTGTGTTTGTTGATAACATTTTCGACAAAGGCACAATTGATAAAAGAAAGATTTAATAAACTGAACTTCATTGGAATTAAAAATTCCTGCCCTGAAAAAGACACTGTCAAGAATATAAAATGACAAGCCTGGGAAAAATACATGCAAAAAAATGCATCTGATAAAGGCCTGGTTTCCAAAATATTCAAAGCATCATTAGAACACAACAATATAAAAACAATTAAATTTTAAAATGGCTCAAAGACTTTAATAAACACCTCACCAAAGAAGATACACAGATGGCAAATAACCACTGAAAACATGTTCTCCGCCATCTGTCCCTAGAGACATCCAAATTAAAACAACAATGAAATACTACTACATACTTACTAAAATTGAACACAATCTAGAACACTGACAACACCAAATGCTGACAAGGATGTAGAGCAACAGGAACTCTCATTATTTGCTAGTGGGAATGCAAAATAACACAGACACTTTCGAAGACAGTTTGCCAGTTTGTTACAAAATTAAACATACTCTTTCCATAATATGCAGAAATCACACTCCTTGGTATTTCCCCAGAGGAGCTAAAAACCCATGTTCATGCAAAACCTGTACACAGGTATTTATAACAGCTTTATTTATAATTGTCAAAAACTTGGAAGCAACCGTGATATTTTTAGTACATGAATAGATAAACTATGCTATATCCATGGAATGGTATATCATCCAGTGTTTAAAAAATGAGCTATTAAGCCACAGATGAACATGGAAGAGACAAATATATATTGTTAAGTAAAAACTTCCCATTTGGAAAGGCTATACACTGTACAACTATATAATTTCTAGAAAAGGCAAAGCTATGGAGATAGTAAAAAGAACAGTGGTTACACAGAGTTGAGAGAGGGAGGGATAAATAGAGCACTCTGTACGATACTATAATGGTGAGTACATGTCATTATACATTCTTCAGGCCCATAGAATTCAAAACACCAAGAGTGAACCCTAATGTAATTTATGGTGTCTAGGTGATGACATGTCAATATAGGTTTATCAGTGATAACATATATCACTTTGATGGGGGATGTTGATAATGTGGGAAGCTATGCATGTGTGGGGACAGAGTGTATAAGGGAAATCTCTGTACTTTATATAAAAATTTTGCTTTGAAAATAAAACTTCTCTTAAAAATTGTCTTTAATTTTCTTTAACCTGGTATTGGTATCCTCCATTTGTGAAATAGTAGTCCAACATTGCTATTGAGTAGAGTAGATCATTTCCAGCTAATTTTTCTTTTAATTGTGCATATTTAAAATTACTAAATCTTTTTCCATTGCTGCTGTCAGTAGTTCAGACATCTTGAGTTAAACTAGATTCTAACACTCTATTTAGATTATCTTCTGATGATGCAGAAACATTTGAGAAAGGCCAGGCACGGTAGCTCATGCTTGCAATCTCAGCACTTTGGAAGGCCGAGGTGGAAGGATTGCTTAAGCTCAGGAGTTTGAGACCAGCGTAGGCAACATAGTAAGACCTTGTCTCTACAAAAATTTGAAAACTTAGCCTGTAGTCTGAGCTACTTAGGAGACTGAGATGGAAGAATTACTTGAGTCCAAGTTGTCGAGGCTGTGGTGAGCTTTGATCATGCCACTGCACTCAAGCATAGAAGACAGAGTGATACCCCCTAACTCAAATAAATGAATGAATAAATCAGTAAATCAATACATATGTTTGAGAATATGATTCTTAATTATGATGCATCATACAAGGCCTATTTTTTTTATCTTTTATGATTTAGCTTTAAGTGAAGAAAAGTAATTAAATTGCTTTCCTATAATGTATATAATTCTAGGTTTGTCTCTCAGTTAAGTAAAATAATTTTTTTTTTTTGAGTTGGACTCTCACTCTGTCACCCAGGCTGGAGGGTGATGGCACACTCCTGGCCATCGCAGACTCGACCTGATGAGGTCCTGTGATCCTTCCACCTCAGCCTTCCAAGCAGCCGGAACTACAGGCTCGCTACCATGCCTGGCTAATTTATTTCATTTTATTTTTTTGATTTATTGTAGAGACGCGGTCTCATCAAGTTGCCCGGGTGGGTCTCGAACCTGTGGGCTCAGGCAATCCTCCGGCCTGAGCCTCCCAAAGTGCTGGGATTACAGGCTGAGCCACCAAGATTGGCCAATAATTTTCTAAATAATTTCAAAGATATGGGTCATTATGAAGCACAGAAGAAGCATGAAAAAGTTCGGAACTGTCTCAAGTCCGACATTTCTACTTTATTTTTCTATTTTTATTTTTATTTATTTTTTTATATTCAATATTTTAAATTATATTATGGGGTACAGTTAAGGGTTAGGTATACAAATATGCTTCGTTCAGGCACACTTGTTGATAAGCGGTGTCTCCCATCCCCAGACGGATATTTACTACCATAAATCCCATCTCCCTATCCCCCCCATAGTTTCCCACCACTGTCATTTTCTTTTTTTTTTTTTTTTTTGAGTTTGAGTCTCACTCTGTCGCCCAGACTGGAGTGCAGTGGCCGCTCCCGGCCACTGCAGCCTCGACCTGCTGGGCTCCGGCGATCCTTCCGCCTCAGCCTTCCAAGTAGCTGGAACTACAGGCGCGCGCTACCACGCCCGGCTAATTTTTTTACTTATTGTAGAGATGAGGTCTCGTTTGCCCAGGCGGGTCTCAAACCCGCCAGCTCAGGCAATCCACTCACCTCAGCCTCCCAAGGTGCGGGATTACAGGCTGAGCCACCGAGCCTGGCTATCTACGATTCTTATAGTTCAAGGTTTTACGTTTAGGTCTTTGATCCATTTAGAGTTAATTTTTGTGTATGATGATAGGCAGAGGTCCTATTTCAATC
>CAUYQG010118190.1:0-41093 GCA_963574415.1 Tarsius wallacei | reverse complement strand
TTGTATCTAATTGTTAAAGTATGAGAAGAGTATGTGAAGGGTTTCACATGACTGTCCACCTAACTGTAAAAATATGAGAAAAACACTCGGAAAGTTGCACATAACCATCATTAATGTTTTAAGAAACTTGTTTTGGAGAATCTGAGTAATGACAAGAAAAGATTTCTCATGTATGTCACCCAAAAGGCTATGTAACATAAAGTATATAAATCACAGATTTGCTAGCAATAAACGAGCAGTCCTGCGTAAACACCAGGTCTGTGTCTATCTCTTCACTCTCCGACGCTGCCCTTCCTATGGGAAACCCTGAACCTGCTGGAGTGGGACTCCGGCAATGAACACATAGCAGCACAAAAAAGATGAACTGGAATCCATGAGTACCAACTAGACCTTGGGTCCATCTCTCATCTATACCAAATTCAGAAAAAAAAAAAAACTAAAAGATTCCTCAAGGACTTTTTGTATCCAGACATTTTGTCACTTCCTCTTTATTGTCAGGATGAATAACACAACCTAATACAATATCCCAATATTGAGATTTGGTTACAAAAACCTGTGACTTCTGTCTTACTAACAGACACTGTCTTGCTGACTTTGAAGAAGCTGCCATATTGGAGAGGAGACATGGCAAGAAAATGAGAAAAACCTCTGGCTATCAGCCAATAAGAAGCTGAAGACCTCAGTCCTGAGCTCAGAAGGGACTGACTCTTATCAACAATCATTGAGTGAGTCTGAAGTAGACCCTTCCTTAGCTGAACCTTGAGATGATTGCAAACCCAGCATAACATCTTAAATACAACCCTATGAGAAGCCCTGAAGCAGAGGACCCAGCTAAGCCATAACCGGATTTCTGACTCACAGAAAAAACATGAGATAATAAATGCATGTCATTTTGCAATGGAAAGTTTTGGGGTAATTTGTTACACAGCATTATGTAATAAATACACTCCTCCTAGCACTAAATCAGTCAGGAATGAGGGGAATTTGCGGGGAAAATAACTTTTTCAAAAATGAGACTTTTCTTTCTCAGTTTATAAGACATACTCATATCTTCAAATATACATGGGAATGTAAGATATATATATGTTGATATATCTGCATATATCTACATATGTAGATATATAATTGTACCATATATAATATGTATATGGTACATTCAATTCATCACTGTTTTCAAACAGCAAAGGAAGGTATACAATTTGTATCCCTCTTCTCTTTTCTACACACACAACTCCAATTCAATTGTATGTCTTTTAAAGTAATACGAAGGAGGATGAAAGGATGATGTGTACATTTCTGGAAGAGCAATAACTTTACAATCCCTTGCTACCATCTTTCCCAAAATGTTTCTCAATGCATGTGGTCTTAGACCTGATATTCTCACTCAGAGTAAAGACCAAGTCCTTACAATGGCCTACCACACCCTTCATACCTGACTTTCATTCTTTACTCATCTGCCATCTCCCATCTTGTTCATTCATGTCCAGCCAAACTGCCTTCCTGAAAGTTTCTAGAACAGACTCAACCAGCTCCCACTTCAGAGTATGTTAATTTGTCCTATTCTACTTGAACTATTCTTATGCAAGGAACAAAAATGTCTTGTTTCCTCATCTTTTTAACTTATGCAACCGAAGTTCTTCACTTCTGCATTCTCTAATTAACATGGCCTTTCTTAACAATTTGTACCAGACATGCGCTGTTCTCCTTAGCCTGCTTTACTTGTCTTAATGCACTAATTGCCAGTTGATATATATTTTCTTATATGTTCTCTTACTCTATTTCTCCCATTAGAAAGCAAGTTTCTTAGGAGACTGAGGTGAGGGGATGGCTTGAGCCCATGAGTTAGAGGCAAGTTTGTTGAAAGCAGGAACTTTGTTGATTTTGTTTGATTATGTATCCTCACATATTCTTTATCTACTGTTACATATGCTAGTTTCCTCTTGCTGCTATAACATATGACCACAGTAACTTAACAATTATTTTAGAGTAGTAAGGGTCAGAAGTCCAATATTGTTTTCATAAAATCTAGATTTCAGCAGACAAATTTTTTCTGGAGACTCAAGGGGAGAAGACATGTTTTAACATTTTTAAGTTCTTAGAGGCTGCCCACAACCTTTGACTCATGATTCTTCCTCCATCTTCAAAGTCAGTAATAGCCAATCATGTTCTTCTTCCAATTTCTTGTTCTGACACTTCTGATGTAATCAAATCTCTTACTATGCACTATTTTTTCCCTTTTTCCTAATATAAAGATTCTTCTGATTACATTCAACCCATGCCTGCAAGCCAGGATGATCTCCCCATTTAAAATCTTTAATTGCATCTGCAAATTCCCTTTTACCATGGAAGGTGACATATTCACAAGTTCCAGGGGGTAGAATGTAGAGAACTTTGGGTGGAGGACATTTTTCACCTCACAACACTGAATTATAAAGTATCCTAAAATGTAGTAGCTTAAAGCAAAAATATCATTAAACACATTTTCTGAGAGTCAGGAGTCCAGATGAAGCTTAGCTGGGGGTGAATCTGGCACAGGTTCCCTCAAGAACTTGCAGTCAAACTGTCAGCCAGGTTTGTGGTCATCAGAAACTTGACTGAGGCTGGAGGACCTACTTTCAAACTCAGTCACAAAAGTTGTTGGAAAGCATCTGTTCCTCACCACAGGGCAGGACCTAGCACTGCTTACAACATGACATGACAGCTGGCTTCCCTTCAAGTGATTGACTGAAGAAAAAGAAAGACTTTTTGCAGAAGCATTAGCATAGCAGTTCTGAGATTAACATCCTTGGAAAGTCATGCTTGGAACGTTGGCCCTTGGTTGGAATTTGGAAATTTGACTGGCCATCAGTGTTTTACACTCATATGACATCTTACCTAAATGATAAGGGTAGCTTAGTATGCCTAATCTTTTTTTGTGTAAACAATGTGATTTATGCTAAACACCTGCATTATTTCTGGGTATCAGGGATCTTGGTGCTAGTCAGAGACTGTCTCTGTCACCAGTCCACAGTAAAAATCTTGAACATTGGGTTTCTAATGAGTTCTCCTTTTAGCCAATGAACATACATGTTTTTACAATTCATTGTAGGAAGAATTAAATATGTCCTGTGGGACTCTACTAGGAGACAACTCTTGAAGTTTTTCACCTGGTTCCTTTAGACTTTACTCCATGCACCTTTTCCCTTTACAATTTTTTCCTTTAATAAATTTTCAGCCATGCATAAGACTATATGCTGAGCCCTGTGATTTCTTCTAGTGAATAACCAAATCTGAGGGTGGTTTAGGAGATCTTTGACATAATAACAATGGTGAAAGCCACAGTGTCTTAACTTAATCTAATCTTGGATGTGACAAGTCAAGATTTCTGCCATATTTTATTGGTCATACAGATACATTTTGATACTGTAAGGAAGATTATTATACAGAGTGTGAATATCAAGAATCAGGAATTACTATGGCCCATTTTGGAGGCTGACTATGAGAAGTGCAGCTAATCGTTTACCTAGGACATTTTGAGTAAAGTATTTGTAAGATTATTGTACATACTGATTTGCTGAGGCAATTCTGTCTTACAAATATCACCTCCAATTCTTGATAATATTCAATTCTCCATTTAAAAAAATGTTTATGAAGTCCAATTTATCTTTTTTTTCTTCTGTTGCTAGTGCTTTGGGGACAATGTTGAATAGAAATGGCAAGAGCTGACATCATTTCTTTATTCTTGTTCTTTTGGGAAGAGTAATCAGTCTTCCACCATTAAGTATCATTTTTGGGGGGCAGTGGGGTAGATAATCTTTATCAGGTTAAGAAGCTTTCTATCTATTCCTAGTTTGTTGAGTTTGTTTTTATGGCTATTGAGAAAATCACTTTTGAAAATTTATAGTATGGTTTGTTAATTTAATTGATTATTGTATGGTAAGCCAACCTTACATTCCTGGTTTATTTCCTTTCCTATGTATGTTTCAGATCTAGTTAGCTTACTGAAAACTTAACTTACCAACAGATAGCCAGGATCAGAATGAGAAACGCTACCTCCTATAAAAATAAGCTTCTGACTAGGAGCTGGAGAGAGAGTGAGCCATGTGATCTTGACTGTACCTGTCTGGAGTGGAATTCCATCACACTGATCCTGGAGATGGGTAAGAGGGAGCCGGTCTTAGAAAAACAAAAAAACAAAAACTCACTTTAGCTGTTCTTGTCATTTCAGTGGAGTTTCTTGAAATTCTTTTATTTGCTGTATTCACTTAAGAGTCTTTTCCAGAGAAATTAAGGATGAGAGAGTGAATGAGTGAGTGAGTGTGTGTATGAGTGAGTGTGTGTATGTGTGTGTGTGTGTGTGTGTGTATTAAAAATAATTTTTACTATGTTCATTGAAGAGTAGGTCAGCAGAGCTCATTTTGCAGTCATGTAGGAAGTGGAACTCCTCATTATGGTTATAATTTGTGTCTGATGATTGATAAGGCTGAGCATCATTTTACATGCTTGATTTTTATAAAGTGCTGGTTCAAGTATTTTGTTCATTAAAAAATGTATTGTACATATTTTTAAATTGATGTATAAAAACATTTTTTAAAATTTTCTGGGTGCAAGTATTTTGAAGATATTTATGTTGTCTTATTTCTCGCTCATCTTTTTACTTTCTTAAGGAGTCTCTTAATGAATATAAGGAATTAATTTTAATAAAGACAATTTCATCTTTTTCCCCTTGCTTTACTGTTTTCATATTCTATCTAAAAAATAGCTGCATACTTCAATAAAGATATTTTTCTACTTTTTGGTTGTTCACCTTTCTCTTTTAGATCAAAGTCATTCTGTGGTATAACGTGTCAGCACTTTTTTTTTTTTTTTTTTTTTGAGTTGGAGTCTCACTCTGTCACCCAGACTGGAGTGCAGTGGCCACTCCCGACTACCGCAACCTGAACCTGCTGGGCTCCGGTGATCCTTCCGCCTCAGCCTTCCAAGTAGCTGGAACTACAGGCGCACGCTACCACGCCTGGCTGATTTTTGATTATTGTGGAGATGAGGTCTCGCCAAGTTGCCCAGGAGGGTCTCGAACCTGCGGGCTCAGGCAATCCACTCACCTCAGCCTCCCAAGGCGCGGGATCACAGGCTGAGCCACCGAGTCCGGCTTGTGTCAGCACTTTTATCAAAAGATAGTTCGTTTGCTCACAAGAAATTGCAAGGAACATTTGTCATAAGTTACCTTACATGTATAAAATTTTTCAGGAACTCTCTAGTCTGTCCTATTGATCTATTTGCCTAAATTTGCAGTAACACAATCTATTTTGGTACTATAATTTTATAGTAAATCCTAAAGTTTTATAATATTATTTTTCCAATTTTTGTTACATTTTAAGATTGATTTGGCAATTCTAGCTCCTATGTATTTCTACATAACATTTAAAATTTAGCTTGCCGGTTTGTCAATTTCTACCAAAAATTGAAAAACTTCCAGAAAATTTCAATTTTGACAACTTATATTTCTTCATTTATTTAAATTTTTCAGCAACTATTCCATTAAATTTGCAGCTACATATTTGATGTTTTTAATGTTATAAATGGTGTGGTTTTAAACTTTATTTTCTAATGATTTCTAGTGGCTAGACAGTAATATAAATGTGTGTGGGAGGGCACTGATGATTCAGTATGCCACAAACTTACTAAATTTTTTTGAATATTCTGTCAATTACTCTGTATCTTAAGACCCCCAATGGATGAATGAAACCCTGGATAGTACCAAACTATTATATATATATATATATATGTAAACTATTATACACACACACACACACACACACACACACATACACACACACACACACTGACACAGAATGAAAGCGAGAAGAGAGATAAGCGGACTATAAGAAAGGAATTGGCGTAGTGGGACACTGTGGGGGAGCATATAGCATCCATAGGGGCACCCATACTTTACCTGTACAATGACCGTGTAGGTACCTAACCCTGAATTGTACCTTACATTTTAAAAATAAATAAAAAAACTTAGAATCAATATAGGAACACTTGTCTATTTATAGGCTTATAATTTATTGGCCTATCTCAACAAACAAGAATATTCTCGCTATCTTATCTAGCAAGCAAGAAAATTAACTAATGGCAAAAAATGAGAAAATCTTCAGTCTTCTATTGATTCAACTGCCGTTAATCATTTCAGTACAAAACTCTTGTTCACAAAAGTGTAGAATTAAGTATATGTGTTCCTCTTTATTGGTGGTTTTGCTTCCTACAATTTCAGTTATTTGCAGTCAATCATGATCCAAAAATAGTAAATGAAAAATTTCAGAAATAAACAATTTTTAAGTTTAATTGTATGTCAGTTTGAGTGTTAGCATAACTGTTCAGTTTTATTATTGTTATTGTTGTTAATCTCTTACTGTGCCTAATCTATAAACTTTAAAATAGGTATGTATGTATAGGAAAACATAGTATACATAAGATTCAGTACTCTCCCTGGTTTCAGGGATCTGTAGAATTTCTTGGAGCATATCTTCCATTGGTCAAGGGGGACTATTTCATGTGTATGATTACAGAGGTTCTTTGGAAACTGTAAAGTATGTCACAAATATAAATGTAACTGTTTTTGCCTAATAATTTGACATATATATATATATATATATATATATATTTTTTTTTTTTTTTGAGTTGGAGTCTCACTGTGTTGCCCAGACTGGAGTGCAGTGGCCACTCCCGACCACTGCAGCCTCGACCTGCTGGGCTCCAGCGATCCTTCCGCCTCAGCCTTCCAAGTAGCTGGAATTACAGGCGCGCGCTACCACGCCCGGCTAATTTTTTATTTATTGTAGAGATGAGGTCTCGCTTGCCCAGGCGGGTCTCGAACCCGCGGGCTCAGGCAATCCACTCACCTCAGCCTCCCAAAGGCGCGGGATTACAGGCTGAGCCACTGAGCCCGGCGACATATATATTTTTATAGAATGTATTATTTTTATTCAATAAAAAGATAATATGCTGAAAAGAGATAGTGACTCATTTTAACTGAGAATATCAAAATTTGCAACTTTTTAATAAGTTTTTTACTCAACTTTGTCACCCACTAATTTGGTGAACATCTTTATAAGCCTTAATTAAATATCTAATGCATCAAATCAGCTAGGCTTCCTTTTCTTAAGGTTATTCATGTTGAATACTCTTTATTTTTTAATTATTTTTTTTTTTTTTTGAGTTGGATTCTCACTCTGTCGTCCAGACTGGAGTGCAGTGGCCGCTCCCGGCCACTGCAGCCTCGACCTGCTGGGTTCCAGTGATCCTTCCACCTCAGCCTTCCAAGTAGCTGGTACTACAGGCATGTGCTACCTACCACACCTGACTAATTTTTTTGATTTATTGTAGAGATGAGGTCTCGCCAAGTTGCCCAGGCGGGTCTCGAACCCGCAGGCTCAGGCAATTCACTCACCTCTGCCTCCCAAAGTGTGGGATTACAGGCTGAGCCACTGAGCCTGGCGAATACTCTTTAAAAAGTACTTTATATTGTATTGATTTAAAATATTAGTTGGTTGTTACGTTTTTATAAGGACATAGAAAATGTCAAGAATATATTAAAAGTTATTCATGTTAGTAACATATTTTTAAAGAATTCAGACTTATTTTATTTGCTTTAATGGATAAATATTTGTGTTTTTTCTGACATAGGATACTGGATATTGAGTAATGGAGGAAAAATTCCAAGTTTGATATCAGTATAAGCTTTCCTCAAGCTATTCAATTTGGGACATGATACTTATTTTCATTAGTCTCAGTCTTCTCATCTGCAAAATGAGCACAGCACACTCAATAGACATTGTTGTAAAATAAAATGAGATAATATATACACAGACTTACAAAAATGTTCATTGACACAAGGAAAGCATTCTCTCATAACATTTACTCTAATCATCACCATGGTTAATTTTCACTCTTTTAAAATATATTACCAGTATAGTTTAATTACTCCATTGCATTTTCACCAATTATTACTCATTAATTTATTTTGCACATTGCCTCAAATCAAATGTAGAATAAGGTATGGCATAAGAGAAGTCCACTAACTGGTTCAAATAAATCACATGCAATACACATGTAATTTTATTTATATCACAAGAAACATAATAATCAGCAAATTTTAAATAAAAAGTTGTTTTGATGAGAGAATGTCACATATTTTGTATTCATTTACTTATTGCAAAAAAGACCAAGTAAATTACATTGTGTAACATTATACATTATGCTATCTTACCTCTTCTATAAACTTTTGTATGAATCCTCAGTAGCTAGATGCAGCATATGAACATTCATGGCTGTTATAGATATGTTTTATTCCAGTTATTTGTACCACTATTTCCTCCACCGAAAAATAATGGAAGTTGACCATTTTATAACATTTATCTGATTCTATTATCACCTAATACTTTCAAATCTGACTGAAATCACTTTGTTGGCAGCAACAATATCTGATAGAATATCCTTTTTCTATTGATTTTGTGTCTCTATTTTTCATATTTTCTATCTTAGCAAAGCTGAATTTTATATTCTTTCCTACATTCCAATAACCTGAAAATTATAATTAATGATCTTGAGATTCACAATATTTTTACCTATTGCATCATAGAGGACAGAGATGAATATGCTCATATTGTCATCGATTTCTGAAGGAGGTTCCCATCTGACTACAATAATTCAGGCAATATTAGAAAACAGTTTGTGCTTTTTGAAACTACATAGAATTCAGGCCTGTTCTTTCCCAATGCAAAACTACATGTATGGCATTTGAGAAAATTCCACTCACTGCTATAATAAAATATTTCTTGCTTCTTAAAACAATATTTGCTTGTGAAATGTCTATCTACCACGCTAAAATTACAATTTCTGTTTATTAAGTTTTTTTCTATTTTATGTTCATCTCTACATTTGAATCTTGGGCCCCTCATATACTTGATGGCCAAGTGATAGAATAATCATAACATTTGCTCTGGAATGATAAAATCTGGAGATACTATAGGAACAGTTTCTATTTCAGAATTCTTTACTAATGGAATAAATTTAGTCGGTAATTTACTTTATTCATCTATTCTTTCAATGGACTAACTCATACCAATTCTTCATTCTTAAATCTTTCTTTAAGCTGGACATGGTGGCTCAAGCCTGTAATCCCATCACTTTGGGAGGCTGAGGTGAGAGAACTGTCTAAGCCCACAGGTTCAAGACCAGCCTGGGCAACTTGGCGAGACCTCGTCTCTACAATTATTCAAAAAATTGGCCAGCCGTGGTAGTACACTCCTATAGTTCCAGCTACTTGGAAGGCTGAGGCAGAAGGATCATCTGGGCCCAACAGGTCTATGCTGGGTGGCCATGAGCATGCCACTGTACTTCAGTCTGGGCAACGTAGTGACTCCAACTCAAAAAAAAAAAAAATTTTGTTTAATCTTGTTCTCTGTGCTTAAGTCTTGGATACAAGTTTACATTGAAGATATTACAAGTTTGGTTCCAGACCATGGCAATAAATCAAGTCAAACAAATTTCTGGTTTCCCAATGCATATTAAAGCTGTGTTTACACTATACTATATTCTATTGTATATAATACCATTGTTTTGGGGAAAAAAGTGCATTCCTTTATTAAAAATACTTTATTGCTAAAAAAATTCTAATAATTATCTGAGCCTTTAGTGAGTCATCTTTTTGCTGGTGAAGGGTCTTGCATTGATATTGATGAATGCTGACTGATCAAAGTGGTGGTTGCTGAAGATTGGGGTGGCTGTGACAATTTCTTAAAATGAAAAAAAATGAAGTTTTACCATATCAATTAACTCCTTCTTTAACAAAAAAAATTTCTCTGCAGCAAGCAGTGCTGTTTGATAGCACTTACCCACAGTAGAATTTCTTTCAAAAATGTAGTTAATCCTCTACCTCACTAATGTTCGATCAACTAAATTTATGTAATATTCTAAATTGTTTGTTATCATTTCAACAGGGCTACTTTAACCATTGATGAATCATTAGTGATCTTAATGGCACCTACAATGGTGAATCCTTTCCATATGTTTTTCAATTTTCTTTGTCTAGATCCATCAAATGAATCACTATTTGTGGCAGCTACAGCCTTATGAAATATATTTCTTAAAAATAATAAGACTGGAAAGTCAAAATTACTCCTTGATTCATGGGCTGCAAAATAAGTGCTTGGTTAGCAGGCAGGAAAACAACATTAATCTCCTTGTACTCCATCAGAGCTCTTGGGTGACCAGGTGCATTGTCAATGAACAGTAATATTTTGAAATAAATCCTTCTCTTTTTTTTTTTTTTTTCTGAGCACAAGGTCTCAACGATGAACTTCAAATATTCAATAAGTCATGCTGTAAACAGATGTGCCATCTTTCAGGCTTTATTGTTCCCTTTCTAGAGCACAGGCAAAGAAGATTGAGCATAATTCTTAAGGGTTCTAGAATTTTCAGAATAGCAAAGGAAAATTGGATTTAACTTCCAGCTACAGCTCCATTAGCCACTAACAATACAGCCAGCCTATTCCTTGAAGCTTTTAAGCCAAGCATTGACTTCACTCTATAAAATCCTAGATGGCATAGTGTTTTAATGTGAGACTGTCATGTCTACATTGATTATCTGTTGTTTAGTATAGCCACCTTTATCCATTATCTTAGCTAAATCTTCTAGACAACTTGCTGCTGCTTCTATATTAGCACTTGCTGCTTTACCTTGCACTTTAATATTAAAGAGATGGCTTTTTTACTTAAACCTCATGAACCAGCCTCTGCTAGCTTCAAACTTTCTTCTGCAGCTTCCTAACCTCTCTAAACTTTTACAAAGTTGAAGAGAGTTAAGGCTTGCTCTGGATTGGACTTCGCCTTAAGGAAATGTGGCTGGTTTTATATTTTATCCAGACCACTAAAGCGTTCTTCATATCAGCAATCAGACTTTACGAAAAAAAAAAAAAAGTGTGTGTTCACCGGAGTAGCCCTTTTAATTTCCTTCAGGAACTTTTTCTCACAACTTGACTGACCCAAGAGGCCTAAGATTCAGCCTATTCCTGCTTTCAACATGTTTTCCTCACTAAGCTTATTTCTAGTTTTTTATTTAACATGAGAGACGTGATAAATTTCCCCCTTCACTTGAGTACTTAGAAGCCATTGTAGGGTTATTAGTTGACCTGATATCAATATTGTTGTGTCTCAGGGAATAGGGAAGCTTAAGGAGAGGGACAGATAGAAAATAGTAGTTGATAAAACAGTCAGTACATGTATTGATTAAATTTACTATCTTATATGACTGTGGTTTGTGGTGCTCCCAAACAATTATAAAGGGAATATCAAAGGCCAATGGTTACACTGGTTACAGATCACTATATCAGATGTAATAATAATGAAAAAGTTTTAAATATTGCAAGAATTACCAAAGTGTGACATAGACACAAAGTGAGCACATGGTGTTAGAAAAAATAGCACTGAGAGGTTTGCTAAAAATATGATTGCCACAAACCTTCAATTTGTAAAAGTCACAATATCTAGGGCATGCAGCAATATTAAGCACAATAAAATGAGGTATGCCTGTACACCTGCATGAGCTTTAAAGCTTAGGTCAGAATTTGTTTTCTACTAGATGGTCATATTTATCTGACTCTTCCTTGACCCTTCATTGAAGTCTGTTAATATTTTCTCTGATTTTATGCTCTGCAATTGGTAAATTTAGTGTATGTGTAATATAATAAATATTTAGTAAACATTTGCCAGGTAGAAAAATAGGAAAATAGATTATGTTATTATTTTATAATTATGTATTGTTTTCCTATAATGGTTTATCTACTATATCAGAGAAAACAGTGAAATTTATTTTGTATTCCATACACCTAATACAAAGCTTTTAGGGGTTCCAAAAATGTGATTAAGTAAACTCCATTTGACTTTTCAGATCATAAAACTGTTGTAGCATAAACCTTTCTATTTCCCTCCTTATTTCCCAGTCTGTCAATATCTAGATCTAGGCTGTTTGAATATTAATCTGATGTCCACGTAGAGCTGGAAAAATATAAAATATAATCAAGAAAGAATTGGACAAGAGTCATATAAGGCCATCTAGACCTTTAGTTTATGACAGCCAAGTGAATTGTGAGATAGGACTGAGTCAGCAGCAGAAAAAGACTCTGAAATCTTAAAGACATAATGTAAGCTTTTAGAGACTGAGCTTCACACACTCTATATACACATAATCACTTAAAAGTTTCTTTTCTTCCTTTGTTATGAAAATCACTCTTTTTGTTATAAAAATGTGCATGCTTATTACAAAGCATTTATAACATGGATGAGCAAAGGGAAGAAATCAACCTGCATCTCATCACCAACTGTAAACAGCTACAAATTCCAGACAATGTTTTTATGCAGACAGACAGCTAGAATATTAAACTGAATTTCCCTCAAGTTTTAAAAAAAAGCCCCCATTGTATTGAACCCAGGCCACTGAAATGTCCATGAAAGTGTTCTTCAACTTTCGAGTCTTCCAATCCTTTCTCACACAGCACCAATAGTGATATTTTTCAAAACTAAATTGAATTATTGTCTTATATGAAATATGTTTGAGCTTTCCATCACTGGTATTATAAACTTCAAAACACTTCCTAGCTGGGCTCCGTGGCTCAGCCTGTAATCCCGCGCCTCGGGAGGCTGAGGTGAGTGGAATGCCTGAGCCCGCGGGCTCGAGACCTGCCTGGGCAACTTGGTGAGACCTCATCTCTACAATAAATCAAAAAATTAGCCCGGTGTGGTAGCGCGCGCCTGTAGTTCCAGCTACTTGGAAGGCTGAGGCGGAAGGGTCGCCGGAGTCCAGCAGGTCGAGGCTGCGGTGGTTGGGAGCAGCCACTGCACTCCAGTCTGGGCGACAGAGTGAGACTCCAACTCAAAACACACACACACACACACACACACACACACACACACACACAACACGTCCTCAGTCTAAAAGCCTTTACACAATCTTGCCCTCTTTATCTCTTTAATTTTGTTTTCCTTCTCATTTTCTCATCTCCTACTGTGCTATAGAATTTCTAAGTTCCCTTTCCTTTATTTTAAAAATTATTGTACTGATGTATAATTGATGTACATAGTTTCAAGGTGTATGTGAAAATTTAACAGTCATATAATTTGTAAATATCAAATCAGTGAAAGTTTTTTCACCTTAAATATCTGTCTTTATGCTAGAAACTTTCAAATTATTATCTTCTTACTATTCTGAAATGTACAATACATTACTGAAAACTATAGTCTGATCTATCTAACAATAGGTCTTATTTCTTCTATCAAATCATATATTTGTGCTCTTTAATTCAGCAGTCCCAACCTTTTTGGCATCAGGGACTGATTTCGTGGAAGATGATTTTTCCATGGGACAGCAGAGTGAGGGATGGTTTGGGGACAATTCAAGCACATTTATTGTGTATTTTATTTCTATTATTATTCCATTGTAATATATGATGAAATAGTTATACAACTCACCATAATGCTGAATCAGTGAGATCCCTGAGTTTGTTTTCCTGCAATTAGATCATCCCATCTGGGGGTTATGGGAGATAGTGACACCTGAAGTGTGTTGCTTATGTCCAGTCTACTCCATAATCTTGCTTTGGTTGCTGTCACTGCAGAAAACCCTGCTTCACAAAGATAGAATGCGGGAAATGGAACCAGGCTTTTCAGTGCTGAGCTGAAAGAAGGTAGAGTTCAGGCAGTAATGAGAGCACTGGGGAGTAGCTGTAAATATTATACATGTAACTGCCCTCATTCACCTGCCACTCACCTCCTGTAGTGCAGGCCAGTTCCTAATAGACCCCAAACAGGCACTGGTCCATGGTCACGGGGTTGGGGACCGCTGTTTTAATCAACTTTTTATTGCCCCTGTATTCCCCTACTTTTCTCAGTCTCTAATAACCACCAGTCTACTCCTCATCTTCAAGAGATCCACATTTTTAGTTCTCATATATGAGTGAAAACATGTGACATTCATCTTTCTGTGCTTGATTTCACTTAAAATAATTACCCTTGTAAATTTTTCTTCTGTCTTTGCAGTTTGTTTCCTAAGCCTACAATACTATTTCTCTGCATATTTACATGACTATTTCTCAAAAAAGTCTTTGTTTCTACACCTTATTAAAAGAATCATGTCTAAGACAGCACTTCATTGCATACTTCTATTTTTATCTTAAAACTGGTATAACTATTTGAAAATATTTGTTTCAATAATGTGTTTATTTTGTTTTTAATTTCTCCGACTCCAATACAATATAAACACTACAAGAGAAGAGATGATAACTGCCACTCTCTGCTAAGTCTATGGTCCCAAGCACAGTGCCTGGTACATAGTAATCATTTTAACGTGTTGAATAAACAAATCCCTAAAATACATTTTATATTTGGGGAAGATAAAAGTAACCAAGTAGCGGAAAAGAATAATAATCCAACCATATAATTAGATAAATGCTATCTGAAAATGTCTGTGACTATATAAATCAGTAGATAAATGCACAGTGCTAAGATTATTTTGACCTTCTTTGAGATGTAATTACTCTAGTGTAGCTTAATTGGTTGCTC
The DNA here is from genome assembly GCA_963574415.1 of Tarsius wallacei. Classification (NCBI taxonomy): domain Eukaryota; kingdom Metazoa; phylum Chordata; class Mammalia; order Primates; family Tarsiidae; genus Tarsius; species Tarsius wallacei. Next base: position 26,498 of record CAUYQG010118190.1, on the reverse strand, counting down.
TTTAAAAAAAGTTAATTGATGTTCTATTTATATTTTACTATAATATTCAGTGTATTTTCTGTAACCTGCTTCAAATCCTCCGTGAACTAAGCAGAGATAAAAGAATTAAGGAGATGACTGACAACCTGGAGGAAATAGAAACTATGTAATTATCAAATGAATGGCTTTCTCAGTCACATATTGTTGTCTTAGAAGAAAAACTTTACTTTTTTGTGATTGAAGATAAATTATAAGTTTAAAATAACCTGCATAAAATATCTTCAAGTGAAAACAGTGTATTTTAATCCAAATTCAAATTTACATTCACAGTAATTACTGTTAGTTGAGGACTTTCTGTTGCCATTTTGCTAATTGCTTCCTATATGTTTTGTAGGTTTTTTTGTGCCTCTTTCTCTCTCTTATTGCCATATATACATATATATTATATAAAATTATATGTATATATAATTTTTTGTAGTGGCATGTTTTGATTCCCTTCTTATTTTTTGTTGTATATTCTTATGACAAAATATTTTTTATCACTTTATTAAAATAACTATGTCTAAGACATCACTTCATTGCATACTTCTATCTTTTATCTTCAAAAAGTGATAACTATTTAAAATATTTGTTTCAATAATGTGTTTATTTTGTTTTTGCTCTCTCCTGCTCCAATACAATTGCTATCAAAATTTCAATAATTTTCATTTTCAGAAATAAAAAAATATATATATGAAATTTCAAGGGACCCTTAAATAACCAAATAAATAAATAAATAAAATCCTCACAATTCCTGATTTCAAAACATACTACAAGAAAGAATAATCAAGATAGTGTAATAAGACAAATACATATATGCCAGTAAAACAGAGCACTATATAGCCAAATGATCTTTGACAAGGGTGCCAAAACTCTATAATGGGAAACTATCACTCTTTTTTTTTTTTTATTTTCACCAAATGGTGTTAAGAAAATTAGATATTCACATGTAAGGAAAATAATTCAGACCCTTATCTAACACCATATGTAAAAATTAACTGAAAATGACTTAAAAACCTAAATTTAAGACCTAAAGTTATCAGACTCCTACAAGAAAACATAGAAAAAAATCATCAGAACATTGGGGTTGGCAATGTACATGCAACAAAAGCAAAAACAAACAAATAGGACTACATCAAACTTTCAAGAATCAAAAGAAGCAATTAATAGAGTGAAAAGACAACCTACCGAATAGAGGAAAATAATTGCAAATCTTGTGTATGATAAAGGATTAATATTTGGAACATATAAAGAACTTCTAAAACTCAACAACAAGAAAAAAAAACCCAAAGGAATGAACAAAAAAGTGAGCAAAAGACTTGAATAGACAGTTCTCGAAAGAAGACATACAAATGTCCCACAAGTATATGAAAAGATGCTTAGCATCGCTAATCATAAGAGAAAAGCGGATTAAAACCACAATGAGACATCACCTCACCCCCATTAGGAGGGCCACTATCCAAACAACAGAAAATATCAAATACTGGTGAGAATATAGAGATATTAGAATTTTTCACAGTTGTTGGGAATGCTAAATTGTGAGGCCGTTTTAGAAAACAGGATAGAGATTTCTTTAAAAATTACCATATAATCCAGCATTTCCACTTCTCAGTATATATATATATATATATATATATATATATATATATATAGAATAATTCAAAGCAAGGTCTAGAAGCAATATTTTCACACTCTTTTTCACTGCAGCATTATTCACAACAGTCAAGAGGTAGCAGCAACCAAATGTTGACCAACGAATAAGTAGATAAAGAAAATGTGTTGTATACATATGATAGAATTTTATGCATCCTTTAAAAGGAGGAATATCCTGTCACATACTACAACATGAATGAATCTCAAGGCTATTATGATAAGTGAAATAAACCACTCAAAAAAAGACAATTCAAGGTGATAACTGATAGATCAGGACTTGCTACTGCGATTTTGTTTTCTGTATGTTTTGCAGGGTTTTTTTTGTTTTTCCTTTCCTCTCTTGTTGACTTTTTTTTGTAATAGTATGTTTTGATTCCCTTCTCATTTCTCTTTCTGTATGTTCTATAGATATTTCCTTTTTGTTTAGCATTGCAATGACAAAAAACATTTTAAAGTTATAGCAGTGTATTTTAAACGTATAACCTACCTTCAATTGTGAAAAAGAAAGGTTTTTTAAAAAAGGCAACAATGATAAATGGGTGAGAAAGTCATTTATTGATAATTATATAGCTTTCATTTCTTTCAGGTTGTCATTCATCTTCTTAATCTTTTTTTTTTTTTTTTTCTGGCCTCTGTCTTTATCCACAGAGGATTTGAGGTGGCTTACAGGTAACACACAGACTATTATAGTAATATATAAATACAGGATCAAGTAACAATATTTTAGGTAACACTGAAAAATAAATCTCAGAAAAACAAAATAATCTCAGTTACAGACATTTTCAGAAAATAAACAGTCATATAGTTGGTCATAATTCTTTTTTCCTACTTGGTCACTTTAATCTTCTCCAGATATAAGATATATTTTAGGACTGGAGCCTGTATCTATGGAGACTAGATCGAAACATAGGTTCACAGGAGATGACCCAGCACTGCGGTGGGCCTGAACCTTTGTTCTGCTGGAACAGATGTGGACCCTCAGTCCTCTGACACTTGGAACCATAGGGACTGGTCTGGAGTCTAGGACCAGCCTGGTGTTGGGACTGGCATGATGCCTGGGTCCACAGTCTGGAGCCTAGGATCACAAGGGGTAGCCTAAAGCCTGGGACCATGAAAACTGACCTAGACCCTGGGTCTGCTGGAGCATAGGGCTGCAGAGACCAGCTGGATGGCTGAATGGTAGACCAAGGAAACGGGCTCAACACTAGGAAATCCTGGAGCCTGTGTTAGGAGTGCCTGCTTGGTATTTTATGCCATGGATCCCAGTCTGATGCTGGGATGGGCCTGGAGCCTGAGGCCACAGGGGCTGACTTGCCACTGGGGGAGCTCAGATCCTATATTTGCAGGGGCTGACTCAATGCTGGAGCAGGCCTAAAACCCAGGGATGTAGCAGGCATCCTAGTGCTGGCACCAGTCTGGACCCTGGAGTCACTGTGGTCATCTTGCTACTGGAAAAAACCCAGAAACTGAGTCTGCCTGGCAGGCCTGGAGCCTGGGGTTGTGAGATCCTACCAGAAGCTGGTGCAAACATAGAGACTCAGTAAGCAGATACCAACCTGGAACACAAAGTTGCAGGGGTTGTCCTGGGTGGGACTGGAGACTACCTGTCAGTGGCTACCAGCCTGATAACAAAGACTGCTGTGGAGCTCAGCCTAGTGTCAGCGTGGACTTGAGGCCTCTGGTTGCAGGTTCAGCCTAGTTCTGGGGCAGCCTGGAGCCTGGGGCTACTGGGGTTGACTGGGCTGTGGGATGACTCCTGTAGAAGGAGTCAGACACACAGGCCTGTGGAATCCTTGGTGCATCGGTGGGCCTGTGGGTTTTAGACTATACATACTGGCCTGCCCTCTGGGGGCTATGGGTACCTTCTTAGTGCTGGCTTTTCACTGGGGTGGGTTTGGTTTCATGGTTTAGGGCAAAGTCTGGTGCTCACTTCCCTCCCTTTTGACTATTCGGAGGGTATCTCTTTCTACACTGTGACACCTGGGGTTGGAGAATGGATGCTATGAGGATGCTATGAGTAATGTAAAACTGTTTTACCTATACTCTTCAATGCATCTGCTCTTAGTTTTGTGCTACACCCAGGTGCTGTCATCTTTCATCTGACTTCTTTAATGCTTGTGAAGGTATTTTCATGCATGAATAGTTTTACAGATTGATATATCTGTGGGGAAAGAGTGCTGGAGAGTATTATTCCACCACCTTGCTGATGACTGACTTGTGTTTAACTTTTTGAGGCATCTTCTATATATTCTTTATATCCTCTACTATAAATATACAAGAGCTCCTATTGCTCCATATGTTCACTAATGCTTATTTAATTTTTTCTTAAATTACAATGATACTGGATATAAAATGGAACCTCATTGAGTTTTAATTTTCATTTCTCTGATAACTAATGATGTTAAGCATCTTTCTTTAAGTGCTTGTCGGACATTTGTATATATTCTGGGGAGAAATATCTATTGAAGTCCTTTGCCAATTTTTTAACTTTCTTTTTATTGAATTGTTTTCTTTTTACTATTGAATTATGAGTTCTTTATATATCCTGGATACTAGACTCTTATCAAATGTATGATTTGAAAGTATTTTTCTCTAATTTTTTATGTTGTTTTGTTACTTTTGTGATATTATCCTCTGATGCCAAAAGTTGCTTTGAATTTTGATTATGTCTAATTTATCTATTTTTAAAAATTTTGTTGCTTATGATTTTGGTGTCATGTATGAGAATCTATTGTGAAATCTAAGGTCATAAATAGTTATGCTTTTGTTTTATCTAAAATGCTAATAGCTTTAGGTATTATATTTAGATCATTAATCCATTCTAGATTATTTTTTATATGGTGTGATGTAGTGGTCTAACTTCATTATTTTACATGTAGATATCCAATTGTCCCAATACCATTTGTTAAAAACTCTGTTTTCTCTTAGTCAATGGTCTTGGCACACTTTTCAAAAATCAGTTGGCTATAGTTGTTTGGGTATGCTGCCAGAATCTCGTTTTTATTCCATTGGTTAATCTATATACCCTATAGCAGTACCACATTTTGATTACAGCAGCTTTTGGTAACTTTTGAAATTAGAAAATATGAGTTCTCTAACTTTGTTCTTCTTTTTTTTTTTTTTTTTTGAGTTGGAGAGTCTCACTCTGTCACCCAGACTGGAGTGCAGTGGCTGCTCCTGGCCACTGCAGCCTCGACCTGCTGGGTTCCGGCAATCCTTCGGCCTTGGCCTTCCAAGTAGCTGGAACTACAGGTGCGCACTACCATGCCCGGCTAATTTTTTGATTTATTGTAGAGATGACGTCCTGCCAAGTTGCCCAGGCAGGTCTCAAACCTGCGGGCTCAGGCAATCCACTCACCTCAGCCTCCCAAAGCGCTGGGATTACAGGCTGAGCCACTGAGCCCGGCTGGTCTTCTTTTTTCCAAGACTGTATGTTTAGCTATTTGAGACCCTTTGCAATTACATATGAATTTTAGGATTGATTTTCCATATCTTTTTTTTTAAAGAAGCCATTGAGATTTTCATAGAGATTGCATAAGCCTGTAGACTGCTTTAGGTAGTATTGTCACTTTAATACCATTAACCTTCCAGTCCATGAATACAGAATGCCTTTTCATTTATTTGTCATATTTTTTTCTTTCCACAATGTTTTTTTAATCTTTGTGTATTTCTTTCCTTTCCATGGTAAAAAATGTTTCCAGGTATTTTATTCTTAGGGGTACTGTTGAAATGGAAATTTTTTTCTTAATTTTGTCCTTTAGATTGTTCATTGATAGCATAAAATCGCAATCGATTTTTGTTTGTTGGCTTCTTACCCTGTAAGTGTTCAAGATTTGCTTATTAGACTTTCGTAGTTTGTGTGTTTCTTTATGCATATATGTGTACATATGTGTATTATTTTGGATCATCGACACATCGGGTCTTGTTATCTACATGTAAAGATAGTTTACATCTTTTTTTCCATTTTGATTGCCTTTTAATTCCTTTTCTTGACTAATTGCTATGGCTAGAATAGCCTATCCAACGCCAAATAGGAGTGGAAAAAATGAGCATCCTTGTCTTGGTCCTGATTTTAGTGTGAAAGTTTTTAGTTTTTGGTTTTTTTTCCTATGTTAGCCATTAGTTTGCCATATATCTCCTTACACATTGAGGAAGTTCCTTTCAATTCCTTGTTTATTGAATGTTTTTATTATGAAAGGATTTTGGATTTTGTCATGCTTTTTCTAAACCAATAACAATATCCTGTGTTTCATTTAAAAATATATATATTAATATAGTATATTAAATTGATTGATTTTCATATGTCAAATCATCCTTGCATTTCTGGAATGAGTCGCATTTGGTCAGATTGTATAATCCTTTTAATATGCTTCTGGACTTGGCTTGCTAGTTAGTATTTGTTAAGGACTTTTGCATATATATTTGTAAAGACTATTAGTCTGCACTTTTCCTTGCATGTGTTGTCTTTTTCTGACTTTAGTAGCATGTTAATGCCGGCCTCGTAGGAAGTATTCCCACCTCTTCTATTTTTTTAAAGAACTTTGAGGATTGGTTTGAATAAACATTTGGTAGAATTCACCATTCTGATCCCACAGTTTTATTTGCTATAGTATTTTTAATACTGGTTCAATCTTTTAACTAGTTATAGTTCTGTTCAGATTTTCAGTTTCTTCTTGAGTCTATTTTTGGTAATTGCATGTTTCTAGATATTTGTCCCATCCACCTATATATTCCAAACTTTTAGCCTATAGTTATCCAGAGTATTTCCTTATAATCTTTTTATATTTATGAAGTCAGCAGTTTTATCTTTGCATTCCATTCTAATTTTAATTTAAGGTAAAGGTTTGTCATTTTATTGATCTTTTCGAAAAATAAACGTTTGTTTTTATCAATTCCGTCTGTTGTTTTTTCTCACCTTTATTCCATTCATCTCTACTCATTTATTATTTCCTCTCATCAGCTACCTCTGGGTCTAGTTTGTCTTTTGTTTTCTAGTTATGCCTTTCTTAACATAGATGTTTAGAGCTATACTTTTTCCTCAACTTTGTTCCATTCATCTCCACTCTGATCTATTATTTCTCTTCTGCTACCTCTGAGTCTAGTCTTTTTTTTTCTTTTTTTTCTTTTCTAAATACTTCTTTTTTAGTGTGTTTAGAGTTATACATCTCCTCTTAGCATTAACTACTATACATAACAAGTTGTGGTATACTGTGCTTTTGTTTTCATTGGTCTCTGAGTATTTTCTAATTTCCTTCATGGCTTCTACTTAAGAATTTGTTTTTGCCCAGGTGCAGTGACTCAAGCCTATAATCCCAGCACTTTGGGAGGCCAAGGTGAGAGGATTGCCTGAGCCCACAGGTTTGAGACCAGCCAGGGCAACATGGTGAGACCTTGTTTCTACAGTAAATCAAAAGACTATCTGGGTATGGTAATGTGCACCTGTAGTTCTAGCTACTTAGAAGGCTGAGGTAGAAGGATTACCTGAGCCCAACAGGTCAAGGCTGTGGTGGCCAGGAGAATGCCACTACACTCCAGCCTGGGCAACAGAGTGAGACTCCAATTAAAAAAAAAAAGAATTTGTTTTTAAATTTTTCATTATTTGCAAGTTTACTCATTTTTTCTTGTTACTGAGTTTTAGCTCTATTCTACTGAGGCGAGATAATGTATTTTGTAAAATTTTATTTTTTAAAACATTTATTTAAATCTTGCTTTGTGATCCAAAATATGGTCTGTCCCAGATAGTATTTTATGTACCTTGAGATGAATGAGAATCATATTTTTGTTGGATACACTGTTCTGTATACATCTACAAAGTCTAGTTGGTGTAAAGTGTTGAAATCTAAAATTTCCTACTACTTTTCTGTCTAGATGGTCTATCCATTATATCTCCTTTCATTTCTTTTTTCCTCTATAATGGCATTCCTTTATGTACTTAATTGATTATTTGCAGTGTACTACATTTATTTCCTTCTCATTTTTTCGTCTTTATTCTTAGATTGTCTTGTAGCATTACCATGGGAATTACAATTAACAATCTAAGTTCATAACGACCATGGTTGAACTGACACCAATTTAGCACTGACCTACCAAAACTTTGCTCTTATTCAGTCTCATTCTGTATTGTTACTATTGTCAGAAATCATATCTTTATATATTATTGTTTTTCTATTCAGCCCTCACCCTGCCTTTACATTACTACTGTCATAAATAATACGTGTACCCATTAGCATGAATTCATATTTTTAATATGTTTGTTTTTTAAATATACAGAAAAAAAAATTTAGTTACAAACCAAAAATAAAATACTGGCATTTATATTAACTGATATAGTTGTGTTTTCTAACATTTTTTTCTTTCTTCATACAGCTTCTGATACCGTGGTGCCCTTTTAATTCAACTTGAAGGACTCACTTTAACACTTTTTATAAGACAGTTCTACCAGCAAAGAGCTCCCTAGGTTTTGTGTACCTGAGAAATAATAATTTTTCATTCACTTTTGAAGGATAGTTTTGCTGGATATAGAATAATTAGTTTATTTTATTCTACCAGGTCTTTAAATATATCATTCTATGGTTTTTGATTAGAAATTAGCTGTTGATCTTATTGAAGACCGCTTGTATGTGAAAGTTTCTACTCTTTTGCTGTTCTCAAGATTTTGTCTTTGTCTTTTAAAATTTCATTATGGTATGTCTGTCTGTGTTTTATCTATTTGAGTTGATTCTACTTGAAGTTTTTGTTGTTGTTGTTGTTGTTATTTAGCTTTTTGGATGTATAGTTCACTTCCTCCATCTCATTTGAGACGTTTTCAGTTGTTATTTTTTCAATTTTTTTTACCCTTTTTTGTTCTTTCCTCCCCTCTGAGACTCTTATAATTCTCTTAGTGTTTTCCAATAGGTTCTTTACTCTTGATTTTTCTTTTTTCATTTTTTCTGTTCCCCAGACTTGATAACTCCAATGATCCTATGTTAAAATTTGTTAACTCTTCTGTCTCCTTTAAGTTGCTGTTGAGTGCCTCTACTGTTTGTTTTTAATTTCAGCTACTATACTTTTCTGCTTCAAAATGTGTATTGAGATCCTCCTTAAAAATTATTTTTATGAGCTTAAGGTGGCGGCCAACAGGTCAGGTTGTAAGAATCTCTATGGAGGCAAGTGATAATAAAGACTCTGCGTGGCAAGGCGGATGCTGGTGGGAGCATGAAAGTCTGTCTGAGGGGATACTCAGCTGCATGCACCCTGTTCCCCCCTCTGAGGGCGACTGCAAGCCCCCAATGCCCTGAAATTAGAGCACAGTTAAAAAAAATCACATGCAGAATCATTTCCTGCCTGCAGGAACGAAAAACCTGCTGGATCCAGCTGATTCCCAGCACCTGGCACTGAGCAGCCATTTACCAGGCAGAGATTTGCATTGCCCCACCCAGCTCCCCCTCCCTCCCTGCAGCCTCTACAAACTATTGCCCCAGGCACTCCCTAACCATTGAAGTAGGAGAGAGACTGCTCCAGGCTTTGCTTCGCTGCTTCAGCACCTAGCAAGGCACTGGAAGGGGCTATGAATGGAGTCCAGTGATCCAATCTCTCTGAATGGCACATCAACTACTCAGGGCTGGATCATAGTCCAGAGGAAATATCCTGAGAGCACAAACTTCAGAGGGACCTGACAAGTCCTGAGTTCTAGACTCCCCACCCACTACCCTGATCCAGCCATGGAACAAAGGGTGTGGCCAGAAAAGGATGAAGAAGAACTCCAAAGAGATCAGTGGTGAGTCCAGGGTTGACCCAAACCCCCTCCTCCCCAGCAATCCTCTGAACATCAGACCCACATAGCTGGGCCACAACTGAGAGGGACAAACCCAGATGGAGCCTGGACATCAGTTGCAATAGGAGAAATCTGTTCCAGGATAGACTTGGCCAGGGCAACCACATGAGAGTACATACCTGGGGAACAGACTATCCTATATGTCCCCACCCCCCCTCCTACTTCAATGGTTAGGGAGTGCCCGGGGCAATAGTTTGTGGAGGCTGCAGGAAGGGAGGGGGAGCTGGGTGGGGAAATGCAAATCTCTGTCTGGTAAATGGCTGCAGAGGGTGATGCCTCACCAGGCAGGTAACCTCTCCAGATTACCAGAGTTTCTCTCCAATAAACTCTCTCCCTGACCACACAAGAGTGGGAGGGGAGGACTGCATCCCCACCCACCTCCACTGATCATCCTCTTTCCCTGCTTCATCCCAAGGAGAGAGTGAAAGAGGTGGCTCTGTAGGAGAGATCTAATTAGAGGAACAATTACAGAGCCTGCCACAAGAGGACAGGTTTTGTTTGTTGTTGTTGTTTTGTTCTGTTTTGGTTTTTAAATTTTCAATTATTTTTTAATTTAAAATTTTTTCTATTTGTAAGTTCATCTATTTTTAAGATATTTTTCCATCATGCATGACTGTGTGTGAGGATTTGATCTGCAACCCCCTCAATTTTCTTTTTTTTTCCATTTCTTTCTTCTTTTATTTGTCAATCTCTGTTTATGTGTGTATGTGAATGACTGAGTGTTCATCTTTTGATTTTGTTGTTAGTTTTTGCTCTTTTGTTCTTCTAGGTTTTTTTAATATTCATTTTTTATAGCTTAATGGGTGTGCCAAAATATGTGTGAAGGTTCCACCTGAATTGCTTTTTTTTTCTTATTGTCCCCCTTCAGTCTTTTGGTCTTTCTTCTCTACTCACCTTGTACTAGGCATGTGTGTGTATTTAGTTTTCTTGGTTTTTTTTATGTTGTGGTTTGTTTTGTTTCACTTTGTTGTAATTCCAGATTGTTTTGTAGTGTGGGTTGGTTTCTGCTTTGCATCGTCATATAGAGTAGTAGTGTGGAGTGAATCTCAGGGAACACACACCACAATAAATGAACATTTTAATTTTGCAAGTAGCATCTGACTCCTGGCACCCCATCTCCCAATTTACTAGAATTTCATGAAGCACAAGAGACAGCAAAGTTTCCCATCTAGCATCATATTTCAAAATAGTACAAATCCAGAGCCTGGATCAGGGAAGAATAGAGGGCTGAGCAAATATCAGAAGGGAAAGCCTCTCCCACTGACACAGAATAACAGAACTAAAGGAAAAAAAACAAGAGATCTGCAACAAATGAGGAAAAGTCAAAGGAAGACCTCAGGCAATTTCAAGTCTACCAAAGACAAAACTCCTGATAAATCAGAACTTGGTGCCCAAATAAAGGAAGTCACCAACTTCTGGCCCCAGAATATGACAGGGATAAGGGAATGGTTGGAAAAGTGAATAAGACTCAAGAAAGACAAGACGCAACACTGAAAGAACTTATAACAGAGATTCTAGCAATAAAAAATTTCATCCAGGAAATAAATAACAAGATGACAAGCAGGGAAAGCAGAATTAATCTAGCTGAAGAAAGAAGCTCAGAACTTGAAGACCAAAACAGGGAATTAACCTGATTTGTAAAAAACATAGAAGGAAGACTCAGAAAGAAAGAACAAAGCCTACAAGGGATGTGTGATTATATCAAGAGGTGTGATTATATCAAGAGGCCAAACCTGTGCCTGATTGGTATCCCAGAAGAAGAAAGGGAAAATAAGAACAACTTGGAACAAGTATTCCAGAAGGTAATCCAAGAAAACTTTTCCCATCTCACCAGAGATGTGACCAGCCAAACACAAGAGACACAGAGAACCCCCACAAGACATCAAATGAGAAGTCCAACCCCTAGACACATAGTAATTCACCTACACAAAGTAGGTACAAAAGAAAAAATGCTAAAGGCAGCAAGAGAGAAAGGTCAGACTACCTACCAGGGAAAACCAATCAGAAAAGGAGCAGACCTATTGGCAGAAACACTGAAATAAAGAAGGGACTAGAGCCCTATATTCAAAGTTCTCAAAGAAAAACAATTTCAACCAAGAATTTCCTATCCAGTCAAGCTCAGCTTCATCAGTGATGGAGAATTAAAATCCTTCCCAGACATCCAATCCCTAAGAGATTATGCAGCTTCCAGACCAGCTCTATAGGAGACACTTAAAAAGGTATTAAGCACAGAAGAAAGAAAAAAAGAAACATTACACACTTCCCAAGAGAACAGTAGAGCACAGAATCAACAGAGAATACAGTGCCACAAGAAACCTGAAAACTCATACATACTTTAACCCCAAAGCCTAAATAAAACAAGAAAACAAACAAAAAACTCTATAAGAACCTCATGACAGGGATAAGCAATCACATTTCAATAATCAGCCTGAATATGAATGGATTAAATGCACCACTGAAAACGCACAGAATGGTGGACTGGATAGGAACCATGACCCCATTATTTGCTGTATCCAGGAGACTCATCTCACTACAAGGAACACACATTGCCTCAAAGCTAAAGGATGGAAAATGAGTTTCCAGGCAAATGTATCACAAAAGAAGGCAGGAGTTGCAATCTTAATATCAGACAAAACAACTTTAAGCTATCAAAAATTTAAGAAGATGCAAAAGGACACTACATAATGATAAAAGGTTGAATCCATCAACAAGAAATATCCATTCTAAACATATATGAACCCAACACAGGAGCACCTACATTTATAAAGCAATTATTCAATAAACTAAAAAAAGATATTGACTCTAACACTATTATGCAGGGGACTTGAATACCCCACTGAAAGTCCTAGATATATCATCAAGGCAAAAAAAACAACAAGGAGATACAGAACCTAAACTTGACATGTAACCAAATGGACTTAGTAGATACCTACTGATTATTCCACCCAATAACCACAGAATATACATTCTACTCATCACCACATGGAACATACTCCAAGATCGACCACATCCTTGGCCATAAATCAAGCATAAACAAATTCCATAAGGTTGAAATCTTGCCAAGCACATTCTCAGACCAGAGTGGAATAAAAATAAATATCAAAACCAAAAACATTTCCCCAAAGCCCACAAAAACTTGGACACTAAACAGCTTGATGCTGAACAACGACTGGGTCAACACTGAAATCAGAGAAGAAATTGAAAGATTCCTGGAAACATATGAAAATGAAGAAATATCTTACCAAAACCTCTGGGATGCCATGAAGTCAGTTCTAAGAGGGGAATTTATATCTCTATAAGCACACATCAAGAAAATGAAAAGATTACAAGTGGAGAGCCCAATAAATCACCTAAGGGAGTTGGAAAGAAAAAACACACCAAAACCCCAACTTTAGCAGAAGAATCCAAATCACAAACATAAGAGCCAAAATATGGGACATGGAAGACAAAAATATCATAGAAAACATTAACAAAACAAAAAGCTGGTTCTTTGAAAAATTAACAAGATTGATGGTCCGTAGCCAGAATGAACAAGAAAAAGAGAGAAAAAAATCCAAGTAAACACAATCAGAAATACAAAAGATCAAATCACAACTGACCCCAAAGAAATACAAAGGATTATCAGAGATTACTATGTACACCTATATGGAAACATTACTATGTACACCTACATGGAAACAAACTTGATAACCTGGATGAAATGGAGGATATTCTAACATCACACAACCTCCCCAGGTTAAAACAAGAAGATATTGAGACACTAAATATACCAATAACAACCCGGGAAATTGACTCTGTCATACGAAAACTACCAACAAAAAAAGTCCTGGATTAGATGGCTTTCCAGCAGAATTATACGACACATGCAAGGAGGAGCTAATACCAATCCTATTGAAAGTATTGCAGGCAATTGAGAAAAATGGAACTCTCCCCAAATCATTTTATGAAGCTAACATTAACTGATACCCAAACTTGGTAAAGATCCAACAAAGAAAAAAATCTACAGACCAAGATCCCTTATGAACATAGATGTAAAAATCTTTGACAAGATCCTAGCAAATCAGATTCAAAAACACATCTCAAAAATCATCCACCGTGACCAGGATGCAGGACTGGTTCAACATTCACAAGACCATAAATGTCATTAAATACATCAACAGATATAAAAACAAGAACCACATGATTATCTCATTTGATGCAGAAAAAGTTTTTGAGAAAATCCAGCATCCCTTCTTGATAAAAACACTCAAACACCTAGGTATAGAAGGAAGATACCTCAAAATAGTAAGTGCCATCTACGACAAACCCACAGCTAACATATTGCTAAATGGACAGAAACTAGAAACATTACCCCTGAAAACTGGAACAAGACAAGGCTGCCCACTCTCACTCCTCTTGTTCAATATTGTGTTGGAAGTCCTAGCTCAGACAATTAGACAAGAGAAGTAAATCAGGGGTATCCAAATAGAAAAGAGGAAGTCAAATTATTCCTCTTTGCTGATGATATGATCCTATACCTTGAAAATCTAAGAGAATATATCAAAAATCTGCTTGCACTGATAAACAACTTTGGCAAAGTCTCAGCATACAAAATAAATATGGAAAAGACAACTGCATTTCTATACACCAACAACAAGCAGGTAGAGAACCAAATTAAAAGCACAATCCCATTCACAATAGCCACCAAAAAAATGAAAGACCTCACCATCTTCCTAACCAGAGAAGCGGAAGACCTTTACAATGAGAACTACAAAATGCTGCTCAAAGAAATTCAAGAAGACACAAACAAATGGAAAAATATTCCATGCTCATAGATAGAAAGAATCAACATTGTGAAGATGTCCATCCTACAAAAGGCAATCTACAGATTCAATTCAATACCCATTAAGTTACCAACATCATTCTTCTCAGGCCTGGAAATGACAATACAGAAATTCATATGGAAACATAAAAGACTGTGAATAGCCAAAACAATCCTTAGCTAAGGAAACAACACAGGAGATATTACACTTCCAGACTTCAAACTTTACTATAAGGCTACAGTAATCAAAACAGCCTGGTATTGGTTCAAGAACAGGCACATAGACCAATAGAACAGGGTAGAGATTCTGGAAACAAAGCCTCAATTCCTCAACCAACTCATCTTTGACAAAGCCTCCAACAACAACCACTGGGGAGAGGAGAACTTATTCAGTAAATAGTGCTGGGAAAACTGGTTGACCACATGCAGAAAATTGAAACAGGACCCTACCTATCACCATACACAAAAATTAATTCTAAATGGATCAAAGACCTAAAGGTAAAACCTCAAACTATAAGAATCTTAGAAAATGCAGGAGACACCCTTATGGAAATTGGAACTGGGGACCAATTCCTATTCATAACCCTAAAGGTCAATACCTTAAGAAATTAGACAGACAAGTGGGACCTCATCAAATTAATGAGCTTCTGCAAAGCAAAAGAAACCATCAAGAAAGTAGAGAGACAGCCCACAGAATGGGAAAAAATATTTGCCAACTGTATATCTGACAAAGGTCTAACATCTAGGATCTATAAGGAACTCAAATGCATCTAAAGGAAAAAAACAAACAGTCCCTTTAAGAAGTGGGCAAAAGACATGAATAGACACTTCTCAAAAGAAGATATACAGGCAGCCAACAGACACATGAAAAAGTGCTCAGCTTCACTCATCATCAGAGAAATGCAAATCAAAACCACATTGAGATACCATCTAACCACTGTAAGGATGATCATCATTAATAAAACAAACAACAATAGATGCTGGCAAGGACGTGGAGAAAAAGGAACGCTTCTACACTGCTGGTGGGAATTCAAACCAGTACAACCTCTTTGGAAGACAGTGTAGCAATTTCTGAAAGAACTAGAAATTGACCTTCCATATGACCCAGCAATTCCCCTATTGGGAATATACTCAGAGGAACTCAAATTATTCCTAAAAAAAGAGACCTGCTCACGTATGTTTGTTGCAGCTCTATTCACAAGAGCAAAAACATGGAACCAACCATGTTGCCCATTGAAGGTGGACTGGATAAAAAAAAATGTGGTACATATATTCAATGGAATAGTATGCAGCCATGAAGAAGGACAAATATATGGACTTCACAGCAACTTGGATGGATTTGGAGTCTATCACACTCAGCAATTTATCACAGAAACAAAGAACAGAGTTCCATATGTTCTCTCTCACAAACTGACCTTGAATAATTATAATGCTGTAAGAAAGTGATTGGCAGTAGTGGGAAACTGTCAAGGGGGTGGGTGGGATTGGCAGTTGAGGGAAACTGCTAGGCAGGGAGGGGAATATCTCATCAACAAGGGTACCTGCATGATCAATGTTTATATACCTAACCCTGAATTGTACCCCACACCTTTATAATAAAAATTATTAAAAATTATTTTTATTTCTTTATTAACCTTTGCATTTTCTTAGACAGTATTTTTCAAGTTCTATAGTTATTTGTTTATGGTTTCCTTTACAATTTACAGCATTTTAAAGACTGTTAACTTAAAGGTTTTTATCTACTAAGTCCAATATCTATGCTTCCTCAAAACTGGTTTATGTCAGACTCTTTTCTTTTACCGAAAGTTTGCTGTTGGTAATTGTTTAGAGCTGTACTTGTGCAATTGGTGAGGTTTTCAAACTATTTTTGTAAGGATTGCATTCCCTGTGGTACATTGTTATTGAAATCTGTTTCCTTATCTCAGCAGTGAGTCAGTGACCTGAGAGACATTTGTTTACCTGTCCGGAGTCGAGAGAGAGGGTGGGGGTGGGGGGGGGGAAGGAAAGGAGAGAAAAAAGAGAAAGGAATATCCTACTCTTTCAGTTTTTGCAGATTGGCTTTCAGCTGTGACACTTCTTCATGTTAGGGCAGAATTCCTAGAACACTGCCTTAGCCTTTATCTCTTGCTTTTGCAGAGCTCACAGTTACACCATAGGTGTATGTCTAGGGTTCACTCAGGTCTATTCTGAACCTGCTTTCAATACTGCTCATGTTGTATTGTATACCCAGTGCATCTTACACATTTATTATACTTCTATACATTTATTCTTCAAGAAACTTCCTCCTTTCTGCACTTTAGAGTTGTCCCTTGCTTGTTCACTCTCCTTTCCTCATTCTGGCACAGTCAGGGTATGTCTTTAAATCTTTTAAAAGATTTTGTCACTGGCCAGAAAAACACCCCAGCCTGATTGTGGTGGAGGAAGAAATAAATCTCAGCCTCTGATCTGGTCCTTCATGGAACCACCTAATAAGTCAAAACACACAAGTATGGTATTTAAGTATGGTATTTTAAAAGTAAGGTCCTTATTAGCACAAACACCAGCAAGATTCACCAGGATATAGTTTGTCATTCCCTTGGCTGCCATCCCTGCTGTGCTAGGAAGTTAGAGATGGTGGTAAGATGAGTGAAAATTCCCTAATGCTCTCTTGCCAAATTTCAAGTTCATTAAGTACAGATTATAGATTATGGATTTTGGTTATAGATTTTAATTATATTAGATTCCAGAGATCCAAAAAAGTTAACTCTGTCAGTGTTTGTCAGCTTGTGTTTGTATCAATGGATAGATTTAGTATTTGAATGCCTTACTCGGCCATTTTCTGAGACATCAATCCCTGTTTGATTACCTTTCAGTCAAAACATTGCCCATCATCTCTCTCTTTGGTGCATGAGAGTTTGCTTGTAGAACAGACAGATTGTACTTGACTTCTTTTAATTCATCATCACAACTAAATACAGCAATCTTAAGTAATGAAAATTCATAGATTAGCAATATCATTTTCATGTACTTGGATAAATTAAGGTATCACCTAGGAATAGTATTCTCATTTCTGCCCAGAGCAATTTCTTTACATTACTCTATAAAATCTCATTTGTCCATTGTGAAGTTGCCTAAAAATGTATTTTCTAATAACAAATGTAATTATATCAATATTAGTTTGCTTTAATTTCCATTTGATATAAATCTCTAAATCTATTATGCATTGCATGTTTTTTGAAAGCCACAAAATGAACTAGAAAAAAAGTACATACAGTAACATATATTTTCAAGGCACATTGGTTCTATTTCATATTTTTAAAAATCGCTTTCCTTTTTATATGTTATCTAGAATTTGGCAATTGTTTTTCAAAGAAGATTAAAAATTAAATTGAAAGAAGGAAGCAATCGAGGGATAAAAAGGCAAATTAAATGCAAAAAGCAAGGTTAATTTTATTCTTTTATTGTACTAGTATATACGATTTGCATTGATAGACCCTAAAAGGATCATATATTCACTCCACTATAGTTATAAGAACTCTCTCCAGAGAAGCAAGTTGTTAAGTATACCCACACTGAAATTTTTGGGGCATTGTATATTGAAGGTAGGGAGCATGCTAGCAACTTACATTTTTCCATTAGGAATGTTTGGCTTTAGCGGGGCTTGGTGGCTTAACCTGTAATCCCGAAATTTGGGAGGCTGAGGTGAGTGGATTGCCTGAGCCCGTGGGTTCGAGACCCGCCTGGGCAACTTGTCGAGACCTCATCTCTACAATAAATCAAGAAATCAGCCGTGCGTGGTAGCGTGTGCCTGTAATTCCGGCTACTCGGAAGGCTGAGGCAGAAGGATTGCCGGAGCCCAGCAGGTCGAGGCTGCAGTGGCTGGGAGCGGCCACTGCACTCCAGTCTGGGAGACAGAGGGAGACTCCAACTCAAAAAAAGAGAAAGAAATGTTTGGCTTTTGTTTAAGTGTAAACAGTTCATCAATTCATTCCTAAATGATAAAATAACCCAAATAATAGCATTTAATTTTTTTTAGTGTTATATGGGTCATATACATAAAATAATTTGTAAAATATGCATGTTTCAAAAAGGAATAAATACTTGTAATATATTTAATGCAAGTATATTGGAATATTTAAAGATAGTCTATAAATTAGTTTCTAAAGTATTTTAACTTGTAATAAGAAAAAAAATCTTTATTTTTGCTAACCTCTAACCAAATCTTAGATTTTTTTCACTTATACATTTAAAGCAGAAAAATAAAAACAAAGATTGTTTTTCACAGTACCTATAACTTAATCATCAATAGGAATTAAAAATATTTTCACAGTAAAATGCAGCTGTTCCAGATATCTAAAGATGTCAGTTATATTTATTACTTTTTCAAAATTATAGTAGTCGTTAGGGCCTGTGCTAGAATGCATGTGATTGCCGTCATCTGGTCTCAGATGCTTCCATGATGCAGCTGACCTCCTATCACATAAATCAGCACCAAGGAGCCTTAAGACACCACAAGGTAAAGCTGCATGTTCTCACGATGGTAATTGAGACATCTTAGTTTCTTTCAGTATTTCCTGTTTACAACTGTGTGTTGATCAGCATTTGTAAATAAATTAGGATTTCCTTTCCTTCATTTTTAAAATTTTTACATTTTGTAAAATGCGATAGTTCAAATGAGAATTCTAAGTTGTCCAATGGGACACAACACAATTAGGGACTCCACTTTTTAAAAACGTTTTCTTGAAGCATCTTATAAAGTTACTTATCAGATTGACAAAGAAAAGAAGTTGAAAACGTTTGAGAGGCTTTAATAAAGCCATGGGTCTTTAAAAATAATCAAGTTAGTTGGTGGAGTTGAAAAGAAATGACTGAAAAGTGAACCCCTTTCCAAATGATGCTGTATGTTTTTATTGATCGATTTCCATATATGTTATATATCTCGCTCATATATATGTATATATGTATATATGTATCTTAAGTTTTATGTATGTTCTATATTTATATCTGCATTATTCTAAATTTATTTAATATACAATTTAACTTTCTAAAATTTTTCATTAAGGCACTGACAGCCTCACTACTCTTCTTCAATAAGAAACTGGGTAAAACTTCCATGGTAATCATCTCCTTTTATTTAAAAAATAAATCTATCTATCTATAGATATATAATTCTTTAGGTGTATGCTGATGCTATAAAAAAAGGATGCACTTCTTGTATGAGGTCAGACCCTCCCAGAGAAATCAGAATTATCTTTTGGAGAGCAGGCCCCTTACAGTACAGGCTTCCCCGCTAGGTAAGCGTTCTCAGAACCCATCAACAACAGTGCACCAGCTAGCATTGTTGTGAGAGGATGCAATTGGCTTTAGTGACTTTTTTTCCTTAAGTGGATATTCCTTCAATGTGTTTGCCCGTTTCCTGACGAGTGATTTATGAATGCACCTGCCCACACTGCAGTGAGTGTTCAGCAGTTTTTGGCCAAAAACATCATGACTTCCGTGCCCCACCCTCCCTATTCACCTGATCTCACTCCAGTGACTTTTCTTTTTTTGCTTCCCTGGATGAAAAAGTCCTTAAAGGGAAATGTTTTGTCTATGTGGAAGAGGTGAAGCATAAAACAGCAGAAACACTAAAAGGCATAAAAAATGATGAGTTCAAAAACTGTTTTGAGCAATGTAAAAAGTGTCTCAATAGGTGTATTGCATCAAAAGAAGAGTACTTTGGAGGTGATTGAAGTATAACACGTAAGAATAAATACACAATCTTTTATAAATTCTGGGGGTTATTTTGGTACCCACCTCATATGTCCATTTATAAAACTACTGAAAGAGTCCAGTAGGTCAACACTGGGGTGACCGTGAGCATACTACTGCACTCCAGTCTAGGCAACAGAGTGAGACTCCAACTCAAAAAAAAAAAAAAAATCAACATTTTGAAAATGACTAAAAGATGTTTCTTTGTGTATTTTTTTCTTAGAATATAATGTTAAGTGGAAATAAACAGTTCATCTTCTTGTCACAGATGGAACTCCTGCATTGTTTGAAAAAGTTCTGCTTTTTCTTACTTTTGCAGAAAATCAGGTTCCTCATTTTGTTGCCATGTGTTGCTTTTTACAGAGCTATGCATTGGCATTAAAGATTCTTTCAACGACCCTGAAAGTTTTGTCAACAATCATAAAGTCACCAAATTTATCATTTAAAAAATACTTTAAGCCGGGCTCGGTGGCTCAGCCTGTAATCCCACGCCTTTGGGAGGCTGAAGTGAGTGGATTGCCTGAGCCCGCGGGTTCGAGACCCGCCTGGGCAAGCGAGACCTCATCTCTACAATAAATCAAAAAATTAGCCGGGCGTGGTAGCGCGCGCCTGTAATTCCAGCTACTTGGAAGGCTGAGGCGGAAGGATCGCGGGAGCCCAGCAGGTCGAGGCTGCGGTGGCTGGGAGCGGCCACTGCACTCCAGTCTGGGCGACAGAGTGAGACTCCAACTTTAAAAAAAAAAAGAAAGAGGGTATGCACTCTCCAGTTTATCCCTGTTATCAGATGAATCGTGTTCTCCCAAAAAGTTAAGTAGAAATCCTAATCCCCAGGACTTCAGTGTGTCATCTTATTTGGAAATAAGGTCTTAACAAAGGTAATCAAGTTGAAACAAGGTCATTAAGGTGGGCCCTAATTCACTAGCTGGTGTCTGCGTAAAAAGGGAGGAATTTTTACACGGAGACAGAGGTGCAAAAAGGAAGAAATGCATCAAGACACAGAGGGAAAACACAGCCTTTGACTGAATGATACGTCCACCAGCCAAGGAATGCTAAAGAGTGTCACCAAACACCAGAAGCTAGAAGAGGCAAGGAAAAATGTTTCCCAGAGCTTTCAGAGAATGCATGACTCTACTGACACCTGACTTCAGTCTTCTTAGTGTACTCAAAACAATACACTTCCATTATTTAAGCCACTGGGTGCTTGGTACAGGATTACGTCTGCCCTAGGGAATTATGGAATTCCCAAGACCCACTTGCTGCTTGTTAGTCAGCAAGAAAATTGATTGCCCTTCTAGCCCCTTCTGTAGACTCTTAAGTACTTTGTCCTTTAGATGAATTCTATGACACCCTCCTGCTTTCATAATCTGTGTTTTCCCACTATTTAGATTAGAAAACATCACTTTAAAAAATTACATCTTAAATTAAGTAGTGAAAAAGTATCAGGCATTCAAAGACTGATCCCAGAATGCTTTCCCCGGGAAAAGCCACGGAGAACTCTGTGTAAATAGAGTAAGACAGTGGAATCGGCTTGGCAAGAAAAGATGTAACCAGAAGGATAACATGCTGGGAAACAATGCTTTGCCTGAAGAGTTCTCGGAAAGAAGCTTCACAACTGTTCTTAAGGTCCTTTGTCAGTCAGATTCTTGTTAAGTCTCTGCTGAACGTGTGAAATCACATTAGCGAGATTAAAGAGAGATCAGGAAGCAGATACATGGTGGCAACTTCCTTCAGAGTTTACTTTTCCACCAAGAATTCTGACCCTCCCTTCCCACTGCTATCAGCACATGGCTATGTCTTTGGCTGCTACCTGTGCAGGGACCCAGTGAACATATTGCAAATTCAGTAACAGGTTGACTCTTGGGAATGAAATGTAAAGTTGCCAAATAAGTTTTGGATGCCTCTGCTTGGTCAGATGGAAGGATGAAAAAATATTGGAGCCCAAAGGGAAATTTGGTATTATGAAAATAGCATGAAAAGGGCATTTAGAAGGCCGGTGTTTCTGTCTCCTTGCTGACTGTTACTGGCTTGAACAGGTGACTTGACCTCTTTGGGTGTAGGAACTTGTATAAACTACAGTTAGAATATTCATCCTTTCTACTTTATAGGTATCCAACCAAAGAGATTATTTGACATTGATTTACAAACTACATAATGTGGCGTGCCACATATTTTTTGTTAATTTTGCTCTTATTTCCATCATCGCTACAATGCCATAGAAATTTACATGATGGGAATTAATACCTTTATTCACAGTAATGTTATTTTTTTTAAGCTCATAGGAAGCTTCCAGATTGGATTTTCTTCAGAGATGAATAAAAACTGTTCAAATATACAGTATTTTGCTAATGGTCAGCTAAATATAAACGCTAACCATCCTAGTGTTCTGTAACTGGTTGGGTCTTTCAATCCAATGTAAACCATTAAGCTGATTCAGTAACCCTGACTTCAATTTTATTTTCTGCTTTTGTTGTTTCCACTAGCGATTAAACACATAAATGAGAGTGTTTTCTTGGAGGTTGAATGACCATTCAATATGACATAGCTTTCAAATGGCAGAGTCTAGGTGGAAACCCAGACTTTGGACTCCATAACTGGTACTCCACTTACTATGTCACAGAGGGCTTTGTAGTCAATTTGTAGCACATGCCCAGTTGCTCTAAGATGCTGAAAATGTATCCATGTGCACAACATTTCTATAATAACTGTTAAAGGACAGGTTAACAGCAACTGCTGCCTTATCTTTCTTAAACTATGTCATATTGAATGGTCATTCAACCTCCAAGAAACTTTTTTTTTTTTGAGTTGGAGTTTCACTGTCACCCAGACTGGAATGCATTGGCCGCTCCCGGCCACAGCAGCCTCGACCTGCTATGCTCCGGCGATCCTTCTGCCTCAGCCTTCCAAGTAGCTGGAACTACAGGCGCGCCCTTCCACACCCGGTTAATTTTTTTATTTATTTATTGTGGAGATGAGGTTTTGCCAAGTTGGCCAGGCAGGTCACGAACCTTCCAGATACTTGACGCTTGAAATTCTAAATCATTTTTAAGTTTGATTTTTTATTGATACATAGCAAACATACATATTTTTTGTTTGAATGAATTAGTTTAATACATGGATGTATTTGTAAAGATTGAATCAATGTAGTTGGGGTATCCATTGTATTAAATATTTGTCTTTATGCTAGAAATATTCAAATTATCCTCTTCTAGCTATTTTGAAATATACACTATATTATTGTAAGCCATAGTCATTTTACTGATCTATCGAACACTAGATTTTATTTCTTGTACCTAACTGTACGAGGGGCTCCTCCCAAAATGAAATTTCCTTATGAAAAATTGTGTATTTATTCTTACATATTTAAACTTCAGCCACCTTCAAAGTACTCTCCATTTGATGCAATACACCTATCTAGACACCTTTGCCATGACTGAAAACAGTTTTTGAACTCACTAATTTTGATGTTTTTTAGTGTTTCTGTCATTTTTTGTTTTACCTTTTCCACATTGGTAAAAACATTTCCCTTTGAGGATATTTTTCATTCAGGAAAACATTAAAAAAGCCTGCTCGGAGTGAGATCAGGTGAATAGGAAGGGTAGGTCACAAGGGTCATGTCGTTTTGGGTCAAAAACTGCAGCACACTCAGCATGGTGGGGGTGGGGGTGTCATCATGGCACCAGTCACCTATTGGCCACAAACCGTGATGCAACCTTTTCAAAAGTTCCAGACAAAAACCTTGGATGGACCTTTTGATCAAGAGGAACCAAATTCCAAGTGTTCTACAAGGAGCCCACCATCCAAGAGATAATTTGGCTTTTTTGAGAGGCCCCCCCCTCATATATTTATACCCATTATTCAACTGTTTTCATTCTCCCTTCCCTCTTCCCCTTCCTTGCCTCTATTAACTACCAGTCTACTCTCTACCTTCACGAGATCCACTTTTTTAGCTCCCACATATGTGACTGAGAACATGTGATATTTGTTATTCTGTTCTTGGCTTATTTTTCTTAGCATAATAAAATAGCCTCCAGTTCCATCCATATTGCTGCATATGATAGACTTTTATTATTTTTATTACTGAATTATATTCTATTGTGTATGTGTATATATATGCATATATATATAGAGAGAGAGAAAGAGAGAGAGATCATCTCTCTATATCTATATTATGTTCTCTTCATACATTCATTCATTGAGGGGCACTAAGATTGATTCCATATTTTCGGTTTTGTGAACAGGACTGCAATAAACATAGCAGTGTACATATCTCTTTGATATACTGATTTCCTTTGGGGGACAGGTATATACCCAGTTATGGAATTGCTGAAGCTTATGATAGTTCTACCTTTAGCTGTTTGAAGAACCTCCATATATTCTGGCTGTATATATATATATTTATATAGTGGTATATATGCATATGGTGGTTGTACTAATTTACATTCCCACCAATACTTACTAGAATTCCCCATTTTCCACATCCTCACCAGCATCTGTTATTTCCTGTGTTTTTGATAAAGCCATCTTAACTGGGATGAGGTAACATCTCATCATGGTTTTGATATGCATTTCTCTGATGATTAGTGTGGCTGAACATTTTTTCATGTTTGTTGGGCACTTGTATTTCTTCCTTTGAGAAATATCTATTCAGATCTTTTGCCCATTTTAAATCAAATTATAATTTTTTCCTACTGAATTGTTTGAGCACCTTATATATTCTGGTTATTAATCTTGTCACATTGCAGGATTGTTATGTGATCAAGTAAGATGTAAATGTGATCATGTAGATGAAAATGTTTTGTAACTACTGAATCACAAAGGTCCTTTGGGAGACAAGAGTTCATGTAAGATTGCTCAGTGAAATTCAACTGAGACAGTAGGCCAACTATTCAGTACCTTATTTTTTAACCACTAGGTACTCATTGTATCCACTCAACTGTTTTTACCTTATTTCCTAGCTTAACTTTAAAAACTGCACTTTTTTTTATCCTTCAACTTTTATTTTTTAAGTTTTCATTGAAATAGTGGAATTTTGCTCTTCAAATGACATGAGGAAGTATCAGTGGAATGGTGAATAACTTTTCAAGTTAAACTATGTAAAAAATGCACTTGTTTTTAATATCAACACTTTTTTTTCTTTTTTGTGTCTTGACTTCTCTCTTTTACGGCTAAACTCCTATAAATGTCAACTACTGACTTACTGTACAATCTCCCAATTACTAAGAATGGTAATAACAGACATCTTTTTAAGGAAAACTAATATGGGAATCTAGCATTGTGCTTAAGCACTAAATAGACATTGTCTTACGGTCTTTAGAAAACCCTCAGTTTTACAAACATGGTTTCTTAATCTGTTGGGAAGGATATCACACAGCACTATCAACTGAGTGACTCATAGCTCAGGAGGCTAAGAAGTTCAAATGCAAGATGCCAGCAGATTCAATGTCTGGTCCCTCATGAATGGTGCCTTGTGGCTGCATCATCACACACTGGAAGGGGAAGGCAGCCCTCCAGGGACTCTTTTATGAGGACTCCATCCTCATGATTTGATCACCTTCCAAATGTCCCATCTCTTAATACCATGGTCTTGGAGGCTAGTATTTTCAACATACACATTTCTGGGACGTGAAGAATACAAACATTCCACCAGAAAACATTCAGACCATAAACTATGAACACATTGCTTCATGATTAACAATAGTCAAGATATAGAAACAGCCTAAATGTCCATCCAACGACCAGCTGAATCAGAAGATAGAATCTTATTCAGTCTTAAAACAAATGCCATTTGTGACAACATGAATGGACCTGGAGGATGCGGTGCGAAGTGACATAAGCCAGATGCAGAAATAAAAAGTGATTGCATTATATCACTTACATGTGGAAAAAATAAAGAGCTCAAATACACAGACATAGAGAATGAAGTAGGGGTTATTATAAGCTGGGAGGTAGGGAGAGGAAATGAAGAGAGGTAGACCAAAGGATACAAAATAGCAGATATGGATGGTGTATATGTTTAGAATTATAATGTACAATATGAAGACTAAAGTTAATAAAATTGCATTGTATTAGGATTTTTTTGTTGTTGTTAAAAAGTAGATTTTAGCTGCTCTTGTCACAAAAATAATAACTATGTGTGATGATAGATACGTGTCCCATAATATCATGTTGTAAACCTCAAGTATACACAATCAAATTTATTTTTAAAAATAAAATAAAACCCACAGTACAACTGAATACTTTAGAAAAACTAGCCACTGAAATCGTCAATTAAAAAAGTGATAAATACTTGGAACATTCATAGCTGAATATTTACACGAGGCCACAGCAGTTAAGTAGGAAAACATTTTTTTTTTTTTTTTTTTTTTGAGTTGGAGTCTCACTCTGTCGCCCAGACTGGAGTGCAGTGGCCGCTCCCGGCCACCGCAGCCTCGACCTGCTGGGCTCCGGCGATCCTTCTGCCTCAGCCTTCCAAGTAGCTGGAAT
>CAUYQG010118189.1:0-24075 GCA_963574415.1 Tarsius wallacei | reverse complement strand
GCTGGGCTCTGGCGATTCTTCCACCTCAGCCTTCCAAGTAGCTGGAACTACAGGCGCGCACTACCATGCCCAGCTATTTTTTAATTTATTTTAGGCCGGGCTCGGTGGCTCAGCCTGTAATCCTAGCACTTTGGGAGGCCGAGGTGAGTGGATTGCCTGAGCCCGCGGGTTCGAGACCTGCCCGGACAAATTGGCGAGACCTCACCTCTACAATCAAAAAATTAGCCAGGTGTGGTAGCGCGCGCCTGTAGTTCCAGCTACCTGGAAGGCTGAGGCGGAAGGATCGCTGGAGCCTAGCAGGTCGAGGCTGCAGTGGCTGGAGTGTGCCACTGCACTCCAGTCTGGGTGACAGAGTGAGACTCCAACTCAAAAAAACAAAAAACAAAAAACAAAAAACTGAGCATATATACACTATCCTGGGCAGAAAATGTGGTGTATCTTCCCGAAGTGTCAATTTTCTCCACGGTGATTAACTTGAAGCATTTAAATATTAAGACAGACACAGAAGAAGTATTGGTTATAGCATCCCATGTGAATAGAACACTGGAGTTCAATGACATTTCCTGCTTAGAGCAGGATGCTTCCGGCTAGGCCAGCAGACCCTCTTGGGGACGGATCTGCAGCCTCTGCTCTTCGGGATTCTGCGGGGGAAACATCTGAGAAATCCCAGGCAGATCGACTTCCGTGTTGCCGTTTCTTTATTGTATGATCCCAGAATTTCTCTGCAGGTTTCAAGGTTTTCGAGGTTTCAAGGGAGTAGGGAGAAGCCAGGGGCAGGAGGTGATCACTCTGAGCCTGATGTTGGCAAGGTGGAGACGAACTGTACTTTAAAGCCTTCAGGGTGTCTGCTTATTGTAGTTCAACATGTCTGAAACAAAAATAACAGCCTCAACTTGACCTTCCAGCGTGCCCCCTGTTTTAGTCAAGTCACCTCAGGGCTTTTTGTTACTGTTGATAATCCACTGAAAGGGTTTTTTCATCAATTTAAAAATGCAAAGAGGAGGATCTCTCTCACAAAGTTTCCTCCTTCTTCTTTTCTTTTACAGAAAACATTAGATAAAACCGATCATTTTCATAACGTAAGAAAATTTCCATGACAACATTTTTCTGGACAGTAGAGTGAATTGTTAAATTAAGGTATTTGGCCTTTAAGAAAATTTTATGGAAGAGGGGGGTGATTGGTAAATGTCTTAAATATACCATGATCTTAAATCTAGGTAGGAAGCGAAGTGGGATTTGGTGCTTTTCTTCTCTTCTTCTAAAAACAGAAATGATTAAATCTCTTAATCTAGGCTTAGTGTAGAACCCAAACCACACGGTGTAATCAAGAACAGGAAATTCGTCCATGTGGACATCTCTATGAAAATACAGCTTATATTTTCAATATTAAAAACAGACCAGTTCTCAATGAGCCTACAGTGGATCTTTATTAGAGGAGATATTTCCAGTTTGGTTAAAGCCTATCCCCATGGTACTGAGATACTAAAAAAGTAAGTGCACAGGTCATGGTTAATAAGAGATAGAAAAAGTGAGAATTAATTACCTGTTTTTGTAACATTAGAGAACTCAGTCATTTCTCATGGCTTCCTTCATTCAGCCATTTGTCTCTCATTGCTTCCTCTGTAGCAGACTGTGAGGTCAGGCTCAAGTAAGGAATGCATGAAATTCTCAGCTCCTACGGGGAATTCCAGAAAAAAAATTGGAGGTAAAAGCCCTGAGGTTTTATGCATTAACTCATTGATATTACTTCCCCCAAGGGCAGATTGCTTTTTTTCTGTTGAAACAACGCTTTGCTTATTATATCATTTCGAACTTTGGCACTTAGTTGACCATTTTACCCAAACAAAAATTTAGGCGTGTTTTGTGAAGGTTTGAGTGTCTATGGTAGACACTTAACATTTTAAGGTCTTCTTCTCTGTTATGGAAAGATAGTATATGAATGAACGGGGAGAGAAGAAAGGAGGGAAGGAAGGAGAAAGAAAAAGGGAATAGTTTTGGCTGAATATCAGAAAGTTCTTGTAGAAAAACAGTCGTAAAAGAGCTCAAAGGTTTCTTTGCTCCACTGTTAATATGCCTTTCGGTTTTCCAAATTTCATCTTCTCATTATATTTTTTGAGAGAGAACTTGTGCCAGTAAACTCTCCAGGTAATTCTTGCCACCTGTCTTCCGCATCTTTGGCCAGAAAATTGAACATGAAGGCCTTTAAGTAAGGGTAGAAACCTCTGAGAGTTAGTATAAATAGTGGTGATGCCAGTTGGTTCATTCTCAGTTTGCACAGGCTAAATCCTAACAAAAAACAAGAGCAACATCAATACAAATAATGCTTCCTGATGATAACTCAGTCATCTTCAGCTTGTATACCAATAAGACTGGTAGTAAAAGAAACAGGTTAACTCAAAAGCAATGGTGTTTCTATAAAACCTTTGGCACTCTTATCTCAAAAGGTCTTCCCCGCACTTTGGGAGGCCAAGGTGAGGGGTTCGAGAACAGCCTGGGCAACTTGGCGAGACCTCATCTCTACAATAAATCAAAAAATTAGCCAGGTGTGGTAGTGCATGCTTGCAGCTCCAGCTACTTGGAAAGCCGAGGTGAAGGGGTCACCTAAGCCCAGCAGGTCGACGCTGGGGTGGCTGTGAGTATGCCACTGCACTCTAGCCTGGATGACGGAGTGAGATTCCAACACCAAAAAAAAAAAAAAAGTCTCAAATGAATATTGTGGGTTGTTATTGTCACCACATGGAGATACAGAATCTTAGGAAAGATTCATATTGGGTACTTAAAAAAAAAAGAAACAGAAAATTCCCCAAAGCAACCCAAAATACTCGGTGCCCCTGGAATCTGGCCTTTTTTTCCCCTTGAGCTTTGATACCAAACAGAGGCCAGAGTAAGTTATCAGAAGAGAAACGGAGTGGGACACTGCAGATTTCACCAATCACCATCTTCTGATGAAGTTGCTTGTTACTGGATGTCTACACCTTGGACAGCAATGTGCCAAAAATCATCAAAAACATGCTCACCACTTGATCCAGGGGAGGAGAGGAACCAGCTGAAAAGAATTTTTGCTTCTGGGCAGAGAGGATGCTGTAATCTCTCAAAAGCAGCATGAGATGTGTGATTGATTCTCTCTTAGTTAGTGTCCCACTCTGTCTCAGATGCAAAAAGAACCGAGACCATATTTCTTGAAAATAACCACGGGGTTTGTGTTTCCACGGTGAGAGACTCCCTGGGACTTGCATCTCTGGCTCTTCATGCTTTTCCCTTTGCAGCACTATGTCTTGCAACAAAAAAGACGTTGAAGATGTCTCAGAGGAGACTACAAACTCCTATTGGCAATGGTTCTACTTCTTGTAAATTAATGTTATATTAATGCAATTTTGTGTCTTCTGGATGTATGTTAGTGCTGGACAAGCCCAAATATACATCCTAAAAGAACAGCTCTCCAGGGTTGAAAATGAGTTGTCACTGTGACTCATAGATGGCCAGATTTGAAGCCACAGAAGGACCAAGTTAGTTCATTTTTCTCCCTCCCAGCCTCACCACCCTGGATGTTCAGCTAAGGGCTGAACTAAGAGTGTCCTACCCGTGTCGCAGAAGATTACCCTCAGCCAGTGAAAGGGGAGGCTGGCTGCCTCCATTTGCCTTAGTGTATCTGTGATTCTTGAACCCCCTGCTGGCCCGTCTGCCCACAGATAACATTGGCCGCTGCAATAAGCATACTGCCAACTCTTTCTTTGCTTTCTGTGCAGTTCCTTCAGTTTGTGCTGTTTGCAAAAGGCATTTAGAATGGACCTTCAGACGTGAACTGACAGTAAAGAAGGATTTACATGGTGTGTGTGCTCACATCGGGTCTCTTTCTCCACTTCCACATCCTGCCTAAAGTGTGAGCCACGGTCTCCGATTGCACACAAAGCGCTCTTTTCCTGAGATTTGAATCGGACTCTCAGGTTCATTTTCTCTTTAAATTTATGTTCTGCTTGCTTCTTTGCTTCCACCCAAAGCCTGGAGATATATGACTGCTCGAGAAACGTCTTTCCAGGAGAAGTGCCGGTTTTAAACTATGTGTGCAGGCCAAAGGAACAGTGCTTTTCCAAGTTACTTTGCCTGCCTGATGATCAAAACTAGATTCCTTTTTAAACTTTGAGGAAGACATATAGTGGGGGAAAGAGGATACTTAGGGTCTTAATGTTTTGTGAACACAAAAACTTGAGAAATTCGGTGCCAAGTTGCTGACTCCTGAAACTGCTGAGGGCGTCGGGGAAAACGGAGATGATTGGACGAGCAAGGATGGAGAGAATGGTCTTGCTCAAAGTGACCTAACACTCTTGCTGGCTGTGTTCCACCTTCTCCTCTGCTTCTCCTCTCTACCCTTCTCCAGCCTGCTTTCTGTCCCAAGGTCACCCGCATGGACTGTTAGGATGGGCTCTGGAGTCTTCGGACTCCCTTTGGACTCAGTCAGTGGTGAGCCCCAACGAGAGTTAGTAGAGAAGGGAGAGAGTGAGGCCAAGGTTTCTGTTTCCTGGCCTTGTCTCAGGTTGTCTTGGATTTTTTCACTTTGACGTAAGGTAATTTTCCTCTCAAGAAAGTCAATGCTGTGTAACTTGACTTCTAGGTTCCGGTATCGTCTTTGTCCCTTTGGACCTAGAGATGGTGGCAGTTCTGCTGCTGTTAGCTCCAGCTCCCTGTATTATTCTTTGTGACTCCCTTTTGTTCACTCATGACATTGTCCACTCAGTCCATTTGTAAACGATC
Source organism: Tarsius wallacei (assembly GCA_963574415.1). Lineage (NCBI taxonomy): Eukaryota > Metazoa > Chordata > Mammalia > Primates > Tarsiidae > Tarsius > Tarsius wallacei. The sequence continues at coordinate 19,326 of CAUYQG010118189.1, read as the reverse complement.
TCTCCTTGATTATCTTAACTTGAACATATTATCTGTTCTCTGTTAAGGCCTTGGCTAACAGAACACTTGTTTGAACTAACCAGCTCAATGACTTACTTGGTTAAGAATCTCCTCACCCACAAAACAAATACATTCTGGAAAGGTTAAACCTGTATTCATACTAAATTGGGAATGGCAAGTTGGGTTTTGAGGAATCTGGCATTTTTAAGTTGGAGATCTGAAGGGAGGAAAAAGAAAGGGGATTTTTGAAGCATGGTAGAGACAGGGGAGGTGGAAGGCACAAAAGCCAAATGTGGGCTATCTCACAATGTTTCAGCCCTGTTTATCCCTGACAACTATCTATGATGGAATGAAGGAGGATGGAGAATGCCTGTTGTTTCTCCACTAGAAGCTTTCCTCAGTGAACACTGCTGTCCCCTGGAACATGCACTGTCCGAGGGTGTGTGCCATACTCCTTCAGCAAGGGGGTGAAGCACTTGTCAAAGAGCAGAGGGTTAAGAAACAGCAAAGCTGGGATTTGAACCCAGGGAGTCTGACTTCAGAGGCCAGGCTTTTTACCACGAAACATATGTCTTTGTGAGTGGCTTTAGTGGCCTTTATGTGTCCAGGTCACAAAATAAATGCAGAAACCATTCCTTTGGTAGGAATCTTGGGATTTCAAGCATTTAAACCTGGCTGGGCCAGAGAGTTTAGAAATGTATGAAAACTAAAGGGACTTTCAAGAAAACAGAACAAAATCCATTTGGAATTTGTGACCCACATTTAAATGTTCCTCAGAGACATTTTTATCATCTTGTAGTTGTGAGACTTCTTGTAAAAAGACCCAGAGAAGGAGCCATAAGCCACAGGGAACAATCAGGTCAGAGAAGACCTGTGAGGAAGGAATAATGACTTTCACACTCACCGTCAACCAGGATTTCCATCACTATCCACCAAGTTTGTCACTGAATCCGACACATACAGAAGAAAAAAACCTCTTTATCCCACAGATAATCCTCTAAGCCACTGAAGCACTAGATGGAAATATTTTTCAGCTGTTTTTCAACCAGGTTGTGCCAAGAAGCTGTTTTGAGGTGGAGGTAGTGGGTGTTAATATTTGAGAGAAGCAGCACTTCTGAGCAGTTTGCCTGTGTAAGCCCGGGGTCATGTTTTTAGATTGGGACTGGGATTTAAGCGATCAGGCAGGGAGAGCCTGCATGCTGAGGGAGGCCTGAGAAGTCTGGGCCAGGACGTCGAAGTGTTCGTTTCAGGGGTTTAGGTGCTACATTGGCCGTCCATGCTGTTATCTGCCGAATGCACAAGTCACGCTGAGGTGAGTGACACACAGGACTCGTGCTTCCCACACACCTGCCGGAATATTAATGCTACAAAGAACAAGGACTAGAGATAAAGAGGCAGCTGGGTTAGACTTGTACAGGCGATGGTTCAAAAGGTGATACACAACTCCGTTTAGCCCAATGATTGTGAATTTGATATTTAATTTCAGCTGAAGCCTGGCGATACGTGAACTTGAAAATTTATTAGCTGTAACAGCATGCAACTCTTCCACTCCACTGAAATCACTGACATGCTTTAAAGACAACAGCTGGTTTATTAATTTAGTCAACTTACGTGAAGTCTAATCATGTTTCACCCCTCCAGAAAATCTTAATCCTAGATGCACAAGAATAAGAACCAAGTTCAACGATCATTGGTGTTTCTTTCATAGATTTCCTGTTGAATGTGTCGAAGGGAAGTCAGAGCTGATGCAGTTTGGTTTCTAAAACAAACGCCCTCAAACCTCACTATATTCCGGTTATGTTTACTCCCAGAAGTGAGGCATGAAAAGTAACTAATCTAAGACCAACAAAATGAGCAGGTCTGCTAACTTGGTGTGTTTTTCTTTTAATGTGCAAATTTGGGTTTGAAATATGTCCTTTGACAAATGCTCCAAGGCTAGGCTGAAATGTAGCAGAATCCAAAGTGGCTGAAGAAGACGTGAAAGGAAAAATCCTCAAGACCATATCTGTCACCCTTTCCTTTTGCTTCCCGTTTCCTTACTAATTTTTTGCCATTAGAACGATATTTCGGTCGGTTGCAGTGACTCACACCTATAATCCCAGTACTCTGGGAGATTGAGGCAGGGGAATTGCTTGGACCCAAGAGTTCAAGACCAGCCTAGGTAATAGTGAGACCTCCTGTCTACAAAAAATCCACAAATTAGCCAGGCATGGTGGCATGTGCCTGTAGTCTCAGCTACTTGGGAGACTGAGGCAAAAGGATCGCCTGAGCTCAGAAGGTCAAGGCTGCGAAGAACCGTGATCGTGCCACTGCACTCCTGCCTGGGTGACAGGGTGAGACTCTGACTCAAAAAAAAAAAAAAAAAGATAAAAGCAAAAGCAAACAAATAAGAAAAAACATGATATTTCATCTCACTGTCTTTCTTCAAATAATACAATGTTATTAATTCAGACTTTTCTAGATTAGGCATTGCAGCATTTTGGACCACAGTAATTCTGACATGTTCTTTGCAGCATTTGTTAAAAGGATAATGAGTGCAAATACAATTTCCAAGATGAGTTTTAAAATTAATCAAAATAAAATAATTTGCAGACTTTTCTCCATTAACTTTATTTTCTAATGGACGATTGAATCTTCCTGGGCAATAACATGAGGAAATGCTTGTAGAACTTTAGCACATTAATTAATCACATGATCTGCTTTCTTAAAGTAATCCCATTTGACCTCCTGGACACCATTTGTTAGCATTGGCATATTTTAGCACAAGTTTCACACATGTTTAACTTGTGCTCTCTGATGAGAATGTTCCGCCTAAGTACCTAATGACAGATGGAGAACTGATGTGTCATTAGCATTCGTACGTAATTCACAAGTCCAACCAATAAACAATTAGGAAGCCCCTGTTAAGCCCCTAAGAGTGTGTTAAGTGCTGCAGTGATGAGGACAGAGCAGTATCTAATAGGACAGACCCAGAGTCAGATTACAAGTCTATGGGGTGGTTCCAGTGCAGGGAAAACCAAAATGCACTGACTGCCAACCAGCCTGGTATGAGGGCTCAGAAGTGTCTGAGATGGTTTCATGGAGGCAACGTCAGGATGGGTCTTGAGTTGATCCGAAGGAGTCTAAAATGTGTTCCTATCGAATGCTTGTGTTGCCGTGGATTTGAGAGTGAAATAAAATGTGGATCCCAAGGTCACAGAGTCTTCTTCACATCTTCACAGAGTCCTCACATCTTCCACATTACAACTGTGCAGCAGCTTTGCTAGCATGTAGGTGACATAACTTGGTAATTTCTTGAATTTAACAGTGGGGAAACATGCTCTCTGCAGCACCACGTCCTCCTGACTGCCAGGTTTCACGCAGCTCTAAATCCAAAGGGATTATCACGCAGAGTTCCTAATCTGACACGGGAGCTTGGTGATTTACTTACATGGACCAGATGTCCACTTTGGGGCCATATTTCTGATGAGCAAGCCGTTCAGGGCCCATGTAGGCAGGACTTCCATCCTGACTGCTTAACTGCTCCTGAGAAAGACCCTCCAACTTCCTGGTGTTACTCAGCCCAAAGTCTGAAAGATTTACACACGGGCAGACCAAAAAGTTCACCTCCGGCTGAGATCTTGAATGCTTCTTAGCAACACTTGCCTAAAGAGGGGCTATGAAGATAATTCAGTAAAAAAAAATTTATAGCAGCAATTCTAATGAGGATAGGATGCAGAAAAACAGGGTGAGGCATTGTCCTTAAGTGAAATCATTTATTTTATTGCTTTAAATCCTTGAACCTTTCTTGTTACCAGCTTTCTAGGAATATTTACTGAGCTTATGCTTGGTATAGCATAACTTGCTATTTGTGTTCCACTATGTTGTAAAGTTTCTTGTCTGACAGTAGACCATGATGAAGGCTAATAATACCTGGCCGTTTAGTCCAGACATTGCTCTCTGCTCACCATTCTCCACTCTCTGTTACCCTGGGGACTCAGGCTCACTTTACTCGTTTTTGCTTTCTGCCTGACTTTAGAGTTGGAATACCGGATATACCTTTCTGTGACTCAACTTTTTTACCTGTAAAATGGGATAATATTGTTGTCTACCTCACAGAGATTTACATGGATTAAAATGTGAATATAGATGAAGAGTTTATAACACATCATAAATACTCTATTGATTTTGGTTATTACGATTGCCATTTTTCTTATATAATTTGTTTCCACAAAGCAAGTAAGTAGAGCAGTCTTTGCTTATCATTGCATGTAAGGGGAGAGGGCAGCCCCTGCTTTGTGTAATTATGGTTCACCGGGAAAAAGCTGTCTGCAGGCTTCACTTGGACAACCAAGGCACCAGGGAGGACAGAGAGGGAGAGACCTGGTGGTTCCTAGCTCAAGGTCCACAGAGGTTTTTGGAGATGAGGGAAGCCAAGAAATAACAGAACTTTGCTATCTGTAGTCTTGGATATTGGCCTGTGTCAAGTCACTCCCAGTGAGGATGACTAGCCTGAAAAGACTGGAGACTGGGGTCCCTGTCATGAAAGCTGTCAACTCTTAGGAATTCATGCAGCAACGTGGACAGACTGTCTCCAGGCTCCCCTGGAAGCCTCACTGCAGACCTTAAAATGGTGAGGGTGCAGGCCATTCTCAGAGTTTTATTACTTTAGTGAGAACTGCTCTGAGTTCACTTCGTCATTCTTGAAGGGCAACAAAAATTTTTAAGTGTGAAGAACATCTCACGATTACTTTACCATGCTTATCTGGACTAGAATAACGTTTTGAAAGGGATCACAAAATGGTTTCGCGTACAACAGAATGTGTATTTATGCCACATGTAACTGTACTTACAAAATGCCAAATTTAGATTTTTACTTACACTCATGCAACAGTTTAAATGAGGTGCCATTTAAAGTAATTAATAACTTGATAGCGCAATATGATAAGACTCTGTGCATCATTTTCATCTACGAGGTTCGACAATTAAGTTCATGAACTCATCCTAGACAACGTGCTACATACCTCATTGCTGGATATCACTATGGCCACTTCGAAGTACTTCCCTTGGGAAGCTGTGCACCCATGCCAGTGCCTAGTCCACCCTTAAAAGCAATTTTGGAACTCTTTTTCTGGAATGGCCATCAGAGCTGTCGCCGTGTTGTGATGTCCTGAATGTCATCAAATGTCTTCCTAGCAATATTTCCTTTATCTTTGGGTGAAGAAAAAAGTCACTGGGGGCCAGATCAGGTGAGTAGGGAGGGTGTCCCAACACAGCTATTTGTACAGTGCTGCCGATGTAAGCGCATGGTGGCAAGTTCACAAACTTTTTTTGTCAGAACTCAACAAATAACGATGACAGCTCGGATGGTCATTCCAGAAAAAGAGTTCCAAATCGCTTTGCCAGGTAGACTAGGCGCTGACATCAGTGCATAACTTCCCAAGGGGAATACTTCGAAGGTGACTGTAGTGATATTCAGCAAGGAGGTATGTAGCACTTTTTCTAGGGTGGTTTGTGAACCTAATTGTCAGAACTTGTGTGCTTCCACTCTTAATGTTGCCACTGGTTTTTGAAATAGTGTCACTCCACCTGGAAAAAATGCTGGGAATCTTAATGCTGCCTTCTGAGATCCTTTCGGCCTGTGTTCCAAATCATTACTTTAATTAGTAATGAATTAGACAAAGACCTTTATACTTACCAACCGTTTCGATGTTGCTCATCTGGAAGAAATGATCTTCAAGTTCCTAAACAGGTCAAGAAAAGCAAGCATCATATACCAATATTCATGCTTTGTGTTTTAAAGTATTCCAGCTTTATACTGAGGAGAATCTTTTCTTTATGTATACCTTAAGAGTGATAGTGGATTAAATTCCCTGAGTTTTCAGAAAAAAAATAAGCAAAGGGGCAATATTCTTTCGGCTTTCTGTTTCTAGCTTTGACTTGAAGTTGAAAAATTGCCATTTAAGACAGAAGACCTACTAAGAAATGAGTGATAAGTGGTCTAAATATGAATCTTTAAGAAATTAATCAAATAGAGTTTCTCTTTTTCTAATCAAGCCAAAGTTGGAAATAATGCAGTTAAAATCACTAAATGCCTAGGTGACCAGGCAGAATCTTGTGTAAATATAATATCATTTCAGGGCTGTCTCTCAGGGGCATGGGACCCAGGATAAATCATACAGTGTATTCTCTTCTTTTTTGCTATTTTAGGCAGATAGAATTTAGTTAAAATGAACCAACATCCCAAATATATGAGAAGGGTCTCCTGTGTGGAAGAAGATAGACTCCTGCCATCAAATATTGTATAAGCCACTTTTTAAAAAAAATCTTTTCAAGATTAACTGAACAAAATAAAACAAATCTCTCCTAATTTTTTTTCTCTTGGTCACCCAGTTGTGTAATTTTCATAGGGGGGTGGAGCCCCTAAGCGTGATCCCGAAGAAAGACTCCTAATTTGCGATACCCTTCAGAGGCACTAACGATGGCATAGCCAATTCTGATTATTTGTGGCAATGGAGATCGCTAACACAGGACTGTCAAGGGCATTAAATGACATAATATATTTGTATATTCACCACTGCATAAAAAGATAATATATGCAGTAGGTGATTCCTCATATTTTAACTAGAGGCAGGAGAGGCAGTCAGGGTGGGCTTAAAACAGATAAGTAAAATATAACTCTTAGACTCAAGATCACATTTTCAGACACAGGTTGTTGTTTTTTTTTCTCCCTCCATCAAGAATTCCACAAGAGATGTTTGTTCTCCTGTCTGTTGGTCCTGTCTTTTGATGTGCAGGGTTTTGTAAGGAGGGGGCATGGTGACGTAGAAAGTGGGCGTTGCTATCTGGGTTGGGTGAAGCAATGCCAATGGGACCTCCAGAGTGGGTTTTTCTGCCTTCTCGTCCTTGAACCTTACCGTGGAGAGCAGCAGAAACTTCTGCCTCCTCTCATCACGGATATGCAACACATCCAGATGGTTTTCAGTATTTACAGGCTTGAGAGCCATTAAGCAATCAGACACGCCAACAAGTTGTTTGCTTAAAAAATAACGAGGAATTTGTCAGAAAACATTTCCTCTACAAGACTTGTTTGTGTATCTCCAGCATATCTCTGAAGTCCGATATTCTCCTTTTTTGGAGCTTCTTCCACTCAAACAAACATGTCAGTATGTTTTGTGTGCTGTGGAAAGCGGTCGCAAATTATAGGAATGCCAGGACGACTAGGGAAGAAAACTCTAGCACTAAGTTACGGGATGACTTGAAATCCTTTTCTGGCCTCTGGATTCTACTGAAACGAAATGGGAAGCAGAAGACAATGTCGTGGAATGAGCTATGGACAGTTCAGTGTAGGAGGAGTCTTGGGAATAAGTAGCTATGATCTTTCCCAAATCATAAGATATTTTACAAGGCATTAAAAAAATCTGGAAGGATGGGAAGAACAGACACATTATAAACCCGCAAATACCATAGGCTGGACTCAATAAGGGCTTTCCTCAGATCATTCTACCCACAAAAACTTGCAGAAATTCCTCCCACACTTATCTATGACTTGGGTCCCATTCCATGTCAGCACAAATGCCCCGTACAGACAAGATCTGCCTGAAGAACGTTTTTATTTCCTTTTCACTTAGGTGTTTTGACCCCAGAACTTGTCCAGGAGGTTGTCCCCATGGTGTAGTTTCATCATCCTATAATAAGGGCTTTTTGTTTCTCGGGTTTGTTCAGCTGTGCAGCGTTAGAATGTTTAACCCGTTTATGGAATCAAGAACCACAGTTTATATTCTTTACAACATAGGAGTTGTGCGTGGCTCTCTTCTTGTTGATTATATTGATGGCTGCCTAAGTAATTGAGGATGTAAATGATGTTTGGTGAAGGTTAATTATAAAAACATCCAAAGCAGGCTCAGTTAGAAAAACAAAACACAAGTACACATACAAAACAAGAAGAGTAGTAACAGAAATTTCGTAATGTAACTTTGTAAAATTGGGGTATGAATGAAATACTATGTTTCAATAAACATTTAAAGCTAAAACTTTACTCATTCAAGATTGATGGTAACTACGCTAAAATGTAATTATATTTCAACAATTTACTTGCTATATTTTACAGACTTTTCTAACAGCTGTTAGCAAAGCTGACATGGTTGTCTTTTTGACCGTGAAGAACACATTTGTTAAACAAAAAATTAGTAAGTAGATTACAGCTTGGAACACCCTGAGACAGGAGAAAGCTAGACACCTGACTGGCAGACAGTCAGGGCGGGTCCCGGTCGCTGCAAGCCCCACGGTCTGGAGTGAAGACACCCACCTCCAGGTCCCTGGACGGCACGTTAGGCGCGCATTTTCCTGATGGGCGCTTCCCAACCGTCTCCTGACTGGCAACCCCAAGACTCGAAGAGCTGCGTCCTCTGGGGTGTCTGGCTCGCCGGCCCACCGACCCCGCAGAGCCGATGGAGCTGAGAGTGCGGCCGAGCCCATGAGGCCCGCAGAGCTCTTGAGACCCTGCAGGACGCCCAGCTCACAGGACTGGAGCGCTCCTCGGGGTCTGGCTTGCTGGCCCGTCGAGCGGACACTTCTTGGGGCCGGGCTTGCTGCTGGCCCATCCAGCCGACGCAGCCGACGCTTCTCGGGGCTCAGCTCACCGACCCCCTGGAATCAAGACAGCTGCAGCGTTCTCAGGGGACCAGTGGCTGCGGGCATCCCTGAGTTCTCAGGTGCCGTCGCGTCCCACATCCGGACAGCATGACTTCTCAGACGCCGCGTGGACCCCAAGCTGGCCGTCCAGCTCCGGGAATGCAGCCCTCTTGGGGGCACAGCTCGCCACCTGATCAGATAAAAAAAAACAACCTTATCAACATTTCGCCCAAAACCCAAAGAAATAAATAGGTAACAACAACAATAACAATTATTATTTATCAGAAATAAAAATAATTAAAGTGTAGAAAGGAATTCTATATGCCAGTAAGATTAGCTTTAATGCATTCTAGGAAAACACATTAGAATTTTCTATTAATTTTTCTTTTGAGAGTTTGACAGCAAGTATTTTCCTATTTGTTTTGAGTCGAAGCAAAGACATTATATTTGGGTAAAAAAAAATTGAATAGAAGTTATGATGTGATTTTTATTTTAAAGATTTGGGGTACAATTCTGGGTTAGGTATACAAATGTTATCTTTCAGGTACCCTTGTTGATGAGGTGTACCCTCCCTCCCTTGGAAGTTTCCCACTACTGCCAATCCCAACCCCCATCCCCTGGCAGTTTCCCGCTACTGCCAATCCTTTTCTTACAGTTTTACGGTAACTGTGCAAGGTCCACTTATGAGTGAGAACATGTGATACTCAGTTCTTTGTTTCTGTGTGATGTGATTTTTAAGTCCTGTTTTTAAAGTTTATTTTATCTACTGTAAAACTAAGTTAATTATAATATACAAAACATGCTTAATTAGAACTCACACATGTTTCTGGACTAACAGATAATCTGAACTTCAAGGTTTTCATTGAATTCTAATGATGGGAGCCTTCTCACAACATCCAGATTGTAGGTAAGCTGTGCAAAAGACAAATGGTCTTTTTCCATATCATATCACATAGTGGGTGGGCATGAGTGTTGAACATATTTATCAGTGTGAACTTGCCTTTTCACCCATGGAGATACCTGACTGGCAGACAGTCAGGGCAGGTCCCGGTAGCTGCAAGGCCCATGGTCTTGCAGCCTCTATCACTTTTGCAAAAGAATCCTTGATCATTTTGCCCACCAATTAAGTCCCAAATTGCTTGGTGTGAGGAAGGTCTTCTCCAGATTGTGGGAAATCAGCCTAAAACACAGAGGCACCTGTTAGTAGGCACCTGTCCAGGGTTGGCTGTTCCCTACCCAGGGGACTAGTCTTGGCTACTAAGGCATCCACCCTACTCCACAAAGCAGATCTATCTTGCTGAGTAACTCGTGATCCCTAACAGTTGCTACTGTTGATTCTGTGCAGATGGTCCTGAAGGCCCTGGGTAATGAAGGCATCAGTTCCTCTCTCTTCTCCTGCCTTTTGTTCCTGATTTGTGTGCTCAGGCATGAAGATTGCTGAAGCAGAATCAGTGTAGAGACTATTAACCCAACTTGATACATGTCTGTGAATGGCTTCCAGTTCCCTTGACACCCAATCACAGGCCTTGTACAAAGTAAACATTTAGCTTCATGGAGTAAGGAGTCAGACCAAGCGTTAGATACCTCATCAGGGAACAATTTGCTGACTTAAAATCCAGACCACTTGACTTGCTTTCCCTTCCACTAATTAATAGACTTTATTTTTTAATTATTTATTTATTTATTTGAGTTGGAGTCTCACTCCGTCGCCCAGACTGGAGTGCAGTAGCCCAGACTGGAGTGCAGTGGCTGCTCCCGGCCACCGCAGCCTCGACCTGCTGGGCTCCGGTGATCCTTCTGCCTCAGCTTTCCAAGTAGCTGGAATTACAGGTGCGCGCTACCACGCTTTCCTCATTTTTTGATTTACTGTAGAGACGAGGTCTTGCCAAGTTGCCCAGGCGGGTCTTGAACCTGTGGGCTCAGGCAATCCACTCACCTCGGCCTCCCAAGGCGCAGGAGTACAGGCTGAGTCATCGAGCCCGTCTGACTTTATTTTTTAGAACAGAAAAACTGAACAGAGGGGACAGAATTCCCACATGCCTTCTTCCCCTGCACACTTAGGATGTCTTGCATTCACGTGGTTTATTTGTTCCAATTAATTAATGAGGAATAATGATATATTATTCCCTAAAGTCCATAGTTCGTTAAATTCTACTCTTTGCATTGCATTGTTTTACAGCTTTTCTCAAATGTGTAATGTTCTGAACGCACCATTATCGTATCGTACAGAATAGTTTCACTGTCCTAAAATTCCTTGTGCTTTGCCTATTAATCTATCTCCACTTTCTCCAGACTCTTGGCAAATACGGATCTTTTCGGCTATCTCTATGTTTGCCTTTTCCAGAATATTATATAGCTGGAATCAGACAGTATGTAGCCTTTTCAGACTGACTTCTTTTACTTAGCAATTTTCATTGACAGCACATTTCTTTTTATAATTGAATCATATTCCTTTGTATGTATCTGCCATAGTTCGTTTTTCTGTTGCCCTATTAAAGGACATCTTGATTGCTTCCAGGTTTTGACAATTATGAATAAAGTTGTTAAAAACATTCAAGTTCAGGGTTTTGTATGGACGTATGTTTTCAACTCAATCAAGTAAATTCCTAGGGGACTACTGCCAGATCTTATGGTAAGAGTATGCCTCGCTTTGTAAGAAACCATCCCTAATCCTGATTTGTACCCCACATCTTTAAAATAAAATAAAGAACAACAACAAAAACAAAGAAGAAACTGTTGAATTGTCTTCCAAAGTGGCTCTGTCATTTTGCATACCCACCTGCAATAAAGAAATGATTCTATTTTTTTGCATCCTATTCAGCATTTGGTATCGTCAGATTTTTGGATTTGAGCCATTCTAATAGGCATACAGTAGTAGTCCATGGTTGCTTTAATTTATAATTCCTCAATTACATATGATATTGGATATCTTTTAATATGCCATATGCCACCTGTTTATCTTCTTTGGGAAGGTTTCCAGATCTTTTGTTCTGGTTTATTGGGTTGTTTATTATCTTATTGTTGAGTTTTATGAGTTTATTGTATCTACTGAATACAAATCTTTTATCACATATGTGTTTTGCAGATATATTCTTTGAGAACTGCTTTGGTAGAACTGGAAACAGTTATCTTCTCTCTAAAAGACATTATGCTACATACACAGGTCAATGGAATGCAATTAGCTACAAACTTGCGGTAAAAGCCTCAAAAGAATTGAGGTTACATTAATACCCGAGGTTATAAAAATGACTCTGCTACTTTTTATTGTAGCAAAATAATTCTTTTTTGGAATCTTTTCTGGAAATATCTATCTTTTTAATGGTTAGGCTGTTTTGACCTCCAACTACAAGTCCGTTAGGTTATGTATATTTAAAACCCTTAATGTTAAAGATATAAAACTGACTACACACTTAAATTCCAAAGGGAAATCTGATACTCATTATTTAAAGTTCAAACTGTTTTTCCTAATGATATTCTAACTAAATATTCATCCAGTGCAAATTCTTGTCATCACTTTTGAGTGTTGCCTGCCCTGCACCCAGGAGCATGTCATAAAGGGAGCAGTTTCTACCTTGTTTAGGAAGATGTGGACTCCAGTGTGGCTCAGAGCTCTGGTTGGATCAGATAGTATAGCATCTAGGCTTTTGGTCTTTCTAGACACATGCTCAGTTCTGCTGTCTATGAGTTCAATTTTTACTCAAGGACAACTTTTACGGTCTATGTAGAATATTCTTGCTGGAAATGCCAGATGACACTTGAATTTTTTCTTTAGTTAGAGAAGCTTGTCTTTTCCTGACTGAAAAAAATCACAATTTTTAAAAAGCTAGAATGATCAGCATTTCTTACTTCTTTAATGATCTTACCATAAACCTGCTTAGAAAAGGATTGATTTTGATGAGATTTGGCTAATAGCTGCCAAAACAAAATTTAATGTTTGCTTTGTGGAGTGGTAGAAAAATGTGACATCTTATGACATTGATCATCTTCAAAAGCAAGTCATATGCAAGTCAGTAAATGTGATATACCACTTTAACAGAATGAAGAATAAAAATCATACGTTAAGATAGACAAGTGGGACCTGATCAAAGTTTTGCAAAGCAGAAAAAGCTTTTGCAAGCAAACAAACAAAATAAGAGAGCAGGGAGACAGCCCACAGAATGAGAAAAAATATTTGCCAACTGTTTATCTGACAAAGGTCTAACATCCAAGATCTACAAGGAACTCAAACTTGCCAACAGGAAAAAAACAAACAGCCCTATTAAAAAAAAGTGGGCAAAAGACATGAATAGACACTTCTTAAAAGAAGACACACAGCAGTCAACAGATACAAGAAGAAATTCTCAGCCTGACTAATCATCAAAGAAATGCAAATCAAAACCACACTGAGATACCATCTAACTCCAGTCAGGATGGCCATCATTAATAACTCAGAAAACGACAGATGCTGGAGAGACTATGGAGAAAAGGGAACACTTCTACCCTGTTGGTGGGAGTGTAAATTAGTATGACCTCTGTGGAAAACAGTGTGTGATTTCTAAAAGATCTAAAAATTGACCTTTCATACGCCCCTGCAATCTCCCTTGGGAATAAAGCCAGAGGAACTCAACTCATTCTACAAAAAACATACCTGCACACGTGTTTATTGCAGCACTGTTTACAATAGCAGAATCATGTATCCAACTGTGCTACCCATCAACAGTGAACTGGATTAAAAAAATGTGGTACATAGACACAATGGAATGTTATGCAGCCATAAAGGACAAAATTATGAAGTTTGCAGCAACTTGGATGGATTTAGAATCTATCATTCTCAGTGATCTGTCACAGAAACAAAGAACTGAATACCACAAGTTCTCACTCATAAATGGACACTGAACATTTATCATTACACTGCAAGAAAGGCATGGGAAGTGACTGGACACTGCTGGGTGTGTGTGTGTGTGTTTGGGGGGCGGGGGGGGGGGGGTTGTGTGTATAACATCACCAGTGTATCTGATCCTAAGCCAGGTGAAGCAAGTACCAGTGGGAGGCCCAAACTTCACCTGTACCTAGACCACTTATGTACCTAATCTTGAATCATACCCCACATCTTTAAAATACAACATAAAAAAGGAAGTCAGAAAAAAATCATATGTTTATCACAACAGATGCAAAAAAAGGATTTCACAAAATTCAGCATTCTTTTACTATGAAAAACTTTCAACAGATTGGGTATATAGAGAGAATGTATCTCAACATAGCAAAGGCCATACAAGACAAGCCCATGGATTACATCATAGTCAATGGTGAAAAGCTGAAAGTTTTTTCTCTAAGTTAATAAGACAAGGATGCTCACTCTTACCACTTCTATTCAACAACATGGCAATTAGGCAATAAAAAGAAATAAAAGACATTGTCTTTTCTTAAAAAGAATTAGAAGAAATTCTAAAACAGAAAGAAAAAAGTAAAATGATTTGTTTGTGTAAGTGATCTTATGTGTAGAAAACTCTTACATGTAGAAAAAGTCCACTAAGACACTTAGAACTAATAGATGACTTCAGTAAAGTTGCAGCATACAAAATCAGCATAAAAAATCAGTAGCATTTGTATGCATTAACAACAAATTATGCAAAAAATAAATAAAGAGAACCCATTTTGGACACACACACACACAAAACCCTAGGAGTAAGTTTAACCAAGAAGATGATAAAATGTACACTGAAAACTATAAAACATTGATGAAAGAAAGTGAAGATGACATAAATAAATGGAGACATCCTATGTTCATGGACTCGAAGAATTCATATTGTTAAAATGTGCATAATACCCCAAGTGATCCGTGGATTCAATTCGATTGCTATCAAAATTCCATTGACATATGTAATGGGAAATAGAAAAAATAATGCTAAAATTTGTATGGAACCATAAAAGACCCCAAGTAACAGAACAATGTTGAGAAAGAAGAACAAAATTGAAGGCATTACACGCCCTGATTTTAAACTATATTCCAAAGCTATAGTAGTCAAAATAGTATGTTACTGGCATAAAGAAACACCTAGATCAATGGAATGGAATAGGGAATCCAGAAATAAACCCAAACATATACATTAATTAATATTTGACAAGAATGCCAATAATACACATGAGGAAAGAAAAATCTCTTCAGTAAATGATGGGAAAACTGGATATCCATATGCTGTATACATACACTGTATACAAAAATTAACTCAAAAATGAATTAAAGACTTACATGTAAGACTTGAAACCATAAAAATACTAGAAAGAAACAGCAAAAAAGCTTCTTCACATTGGTCTCGGCAGTGACTTTTTTTGGATATGACACAAAAAGCACAGGCAACAAAAGCAAAAATAAATGTGTGGAACGACATTAACTAGAAAATTTATGCCCAGCCCAGGGACAAAATCAACAAAATAAAAAGACAACCCATGGAATCAAAGAAAATATTTGCAAATTAATTATATTAGAATCTCCCCAATATCAAAAAACAAATAATCCATTTAAAAATGCGAAGGACCTGATAGACATTTTTCCACGGAAAACATATAAGTGGCCAACAAGCCGTATGAAAAAGTGTTCAACATTACTAATCATCAGAGATGTGTTAATCAAAACCATAATGAGATTTTACTTCACACCTGTTGGGATGACAAAAAGACAGGAGTTAGCAAGTGTTAGAGAAGGTATGGAGAAAAGGGAGACCTTGTTTACTGACACTGTTGGAAAGTATTTAAATTGATACAGCCATTATGGAAAATAGTCTTTAGATTCATCAAAAAATTGAAAATAGAACCATGAAATGATCTAGCAAAAGCACTTCCAGGTACATACTAAAATAAAATGAAACTAGTATCTCAGAGATATCTGCACCCCCATGTTCCCTGCAGCATTGTTTTCAATATCCAAAATATGGAAACATCCTAAATGTCCATCAATGAAAGAGCAGGTAGAAAAAGTGTGGTACATATACGCGATGGGCTATTACTGAGCCTTGTTGCCACTTGCAACCAACGTGGAGGATGTTATTCTAAGTGAACTAAGTCAGGCACAGAAAGACAAAAAATGCTGTGTGGTGTCACTTATACGTGGGATCTTTAAGAGCTCAACGCATAGAAGTAAGAGCAGGACAGTGGTTGCAGGGTCTGGGGAGTGGGGAAATGGGTCGATGCTGGTCAAAGAGCGCAAACTTTCAGTTTTAAGCTGAACGAGTTCTGGGGATCTAATTCACAGCATGGGCGGTGATGAATGTGTTAATATATTTGATTGAGGTAATCGTTACACCGTGAATATATATATATCAAATCATCATCATTTTTAAATGGATTATTTGCTTTTTGATATTGGGTTGCAGGAGATTCTTATATAATTAATTTGCAAATATTTTCTTTCATTCTGGGAGGGAGGCTGGAAAATATAGTCTTGCTGTGTGCTCGGGAGGAAAGTCAAACAGGATTTAAGGAACCAGCGTGGTCTTTGCCACATGTAGTGCACACGGAGAGATGCGATTCATGTAATCTCGGCATCTCTCTATAGGATCATTTTTCACAGACTAGTTTGGGCTACCTGTCAAAATGGTGGCCTCAGGGTAGTCAGATGGCGTCTGTAGGTTCTGAGGGCTTCAGGAGATATTGTTCTGTGTGAGGTCTCTTTATCTAGATTGTTAGGTTTCATTAGAAGAATTTTATATTTTCTAGGTTTGCGTCAAGTGACAGTGTTACCAAACTTTCCACTTCTATGGAACAAGGCTCCCTTTCCTCCAGCTTTCAACAGCATTTTCCTTAATTTCCTTTAAGCCCTCACTGGCAACTCTTTCAATAACTTTTAGGTTTCTGCTAATACTACCCTTGAGGCCGTTTAGGCTTTCACTCACAGTGTCCTTTGGACCCTTCTGGCTTCCAGCCACTTCCCAGACCCAAAACTAATGACACAATTTTTTTTTTTAACAGCAGTACTCTACTCCAGGCACCACCATTTTCTTCATTTATGTATTTCTGCATGATAAATTATGACAAAAGCTATTGGCTTAAAAGAACAACAATCCTTTTATTATCTCCTACAGTTTTGTAGATTAGGAATTTGGGGAGGGATGGCAGGGATAGTCTTGGTTCTGAGTACTCTGCAGGTTACGTGGAAGCTGGAACCACAGTTGGCAACCTCAGTCGCTTGTTGTGAGGATTCAATGAGATGCTCATAAAGTGCATAGAGCTTTGCTTGTTGTGTCATTTAGAATTAAAACATGTTAGCTCTTTTTCATTTTTCTATCCTCCACGAAACCTACCTTAATGTTTTGCCTGTAATGGATTCTCTTTAATACTGATTTAATAACTAAAATAAGGAGTTTTAGGAATCATTTTCTCATTTCCTTGTAAATTTCAAGGAATATTTTGGATCTCATTTACTGATCAGGAGTCAGAAAAAAATTAGCTATTTAAAGATGGGCCTGAATGTCATAGGTAGAGGTGAAGAGACTGCATTTTTGCCTCTTAAGTCAATTTTTCTACTCTGTAAACCTAAGCTATTTCTAACAAAGTGTAACTCACACTTGTGTTTTCTCAGGAAATTCATATTGTGTCAGAATTGGCTCATCCCACTGAGTAGAACCTCCAGTTCCCATTATTTTCAGTTCTGCCTTGATTTGACATCTGGAACAAAGGAAGTTCTCAACTGACTAAAGAAAAATGCAAAACATCTTGTGAATTTTAAAGGCTGATCTTGCCTATATATTCTTTGGAATTTCAATTTCAATAGCTTTAGTGGGTACAAATAGTTTTTTGGTTACATGGATGCATTGTATACTGGCAAAGAAGTATGTGCTTTAAACGTATCCAGCACCCCTACCTGTGCACATGGTACCCGACAGGTGATATTTCATCTCTCTACCCCTCCCCAGCCTCCCCTTTCTGAGTCCCCAATGTCCATTAGGACATTCTATATGCCTTTCCAGATCCCTAGTTTACCTCCCACTTACAAGTTAGAACGTACGGTGTTTGGTTTTCTGTTCCTGCATTAGTTCACTCAGGATGTTCTCCAATTCCATCCAAGTTGCTACAAAAGACGTTATTTCATTTTTTTAATGTTGAATAATATTCCATGGCATGTGTGTGTGTTATCCACTGATCAGCTGGTGGACATTTAGGTTGATTCCACATCTTTGCTATTGTACTTCAATAAACTTTCAAGTGCAGGTATGTAATGACTTCTGCTGCTTTGGATAAATATCTAGTAGGGGGATTGCTGGACTGAATGATGGATCTACTTTTAGTTCTTTGAGAAGCCTTCATACCGATTTCTTTCTTTTTTTTTTTGAGTTGGAGTCTCACTGTTGCCCAGACTGGAGTGCAGTGGCCGCTCCCGGCCACCGCAGCCTCTACCTGCTGGGCTCTGGCGATCCTTCCACCTCAGCCTTCCAAGTAGCTGGAACTACAGGCGCACGCTACCACTCCCGGCTAGTTTTTGATTTATTGTAGAGATGAGGTCTGACCAAGTTGCCCAGGTGGGTCTCGAACCCGTGGGCTCAGGCGATCCACTCACCTCGGCCTCCCAAAGCATGGGATTACAGGCTGAGCCACCGAGCCCGGCTCATACCGATTTCTATAGAGCTTGTACTAATTTGTACTCCCACCAATAGTGTATAAACATTCCTTTTTCACCATGTCCGTGCCAGAATTTACTGTTTTTTGATTTTTTAACAACGGCCTTTCTTACTGGTGTAAGGTGGTATTTCATTGTGGTTTTAATTTGCATTTTCCTAGTGATGAGTGATGTTGAGCATTTTTTAATATGTTGAGCATTTTTTAATATGTTTGTTGATCATTTGTATATTTTCTTTTAAGAGCTGTCTGTTTATGTCTTTTGCCCACTTTGTAATGGGGTCATTTGCTGTTTCTCTTGCTGATTTGTTTCAGTTCTTTGTAGATTCTGGTTATTAGTTCTTTGTCAGATGTGTAGTTTGCAAACATCTTCTTCCATTCTGTCTGCTCTGTTGATTATTTCTTTTGCTGTGCAGAAGCTTTTTAGTTTAGTTAAGTCCTACTTATTTATTTTTGCTTTTGTTGCATTTGTTTTGGGAGTTTTAGACATAAATTCTTTGACTAGACCAATGTCCAGAAGAGTTTTTCTAAGGTCCCTTCTAGGATTTGTGTGAGTTCAGATCTGATATTTACCCTATTTCCCGTTTAGGAAAAAAAAGTGCAGCTTGCTGCTACATTCAGTCACTCTTTGTAACTGAAGCCAATCTGACTAGTTTTCAATGTGAAAATAAAATATAAAAACTGTCCTTAGAGTTAATTCTAAATAGAACTTGTTTCTAATCCTAATGAGAACTACTACTAAAAGAAAAATGACTACATTTTAAAAATAGAAATACCATTTAAAAACAGAATGCTATAAGTAGAATTTTGTCATTTGTTTACAAAGACTGTCAAACTGCTAGATTGATGTAAAAGTAATAATAAAAATGAGATGTTTTGTGGCAAACTTTGAGGGTAAGGTTAGTACTGTAATCTGTGAGTTTTCTCAGGGTAAACGCTGCAGCCACAAATGTGTTCCAATTATGTTTTTGTTTGTTTGTTTTTTTCTTGCCTGGTTGCTCTGGCTAGAACTTCCAGTACTAGGGCGAATAAGAGTGGCGAAAATGGACATCCTTGCCTTGCTCCAATTCAGAGGGGAAGGCATTTAACTTTTCACCATTCAGGATGGCATTGGTTTGTCGAATA
>CAUYQG010118188.1:0-11844 GCA_963574415.1 Tarsius wallacei | reverse complement strand
GGGCTCGGTGGCTCAGCCTGTAATCCCGCGCCTTTGGGAGGCTGAGGTGAGTGGATTGCCTGAGCCCACGGGTTCGAGACCCGCCTGGGCAAACGAGACCTCATCTCTACAATAAATCAAAAAAAATTAGCCGGGCGTGGTAGCGCGCGCCTGTAGTTCCAGCTACTCGGAAGGCTGAGGCGGAAGGATCGCCGAAGCCCAGCAGGTCGAGGCTGCAGTGGCCGGGAGCGGCCACTGCACTCCAGTCTGGGCGACAAAGTGAGACTCCAACTCAAAAAATAAAAATAAAAATAAAAAAATAAATCCTGCTTTCTTTAAAAAAAAAAAAAAAAGCCTCTAATCTCAATTCTGCAACTTACCTTGATGTGATCCTGGACAAATTACTTTACCTAAGTAATAGCTATAAAATAGGGCAAAAGATATCCGATTTCCCAACCTCAGAGAATTATTAAGACCAAAAACAATAATGTACAGTTATGTTAAAAAATTAATTTTAGTCTGTTCAAAGTTCTTATATTTTTTAACTACATATTACCTTCTAAAATACTACATACAAAAAAAGCAATGCCTAGAATTTTGTGGGGACATCCATAACCTTTCTAGTCTGTCAATTTGGGACTCACAAGCATTCTTTAAGCAATTTTAGATATTTCTACTAAATAAGTTCTATTCAAACATTTATATACTTTTCATAAAAAATGAATGTAAAACTTTGAATGAAGGATGTTTTGACAGGAAGAAACTATTCTATTGGTAATCAGGACCATATAAGGATTCTGAAATGTTATTATGCAATTTACAGAGAATGCTGAAAACATCAAAAGTGTCTATATACATCATAATACATGATCAATAAAATATAATTTGTTTTTAAAACATAATTTCAGGGGTAAAACTAAACTCTTCCAAATGTCATCATTCAGCTAAAGGATGATCAAATTCTTATATATTACATTTACAGACTCCCTTGAAACATGGTTAAAATAAATAGGTAGGCCTAGCACATGGATACAATGTTAAATTAAAAATATTTCAACAAGACAGTCAATGTGAAATATATTTTTTGTTGAATGGGAATGAACTATTTAAAAACAATCAAGTACTAAAAAACAAGATATGATGAAAATCAGATCCTAAAATTCATATTGTGCTTCTAATTTACACATTGCTCAACTTTATTTTATTTATATCCTATAATAAAGGGGAAGAGAGAAGGACAAAAATGCAGAAAATTAAAAATAAGAGGCAGAGTGCACTGACATTTGATGAATCATCTTTCACTTCTAGCCAATAGCTGAAATATAGTCCAAAATTATTGTCATCTTACATTCATTTTATGTCACTTGTAAAATTCCAGTATCTAACAGGTAGTACCCACATTATATCATTTCCAGATCAAACTAGCAGATCTAACATTATCATTTCATCATTTATTTCAAGATCAAGAAAGAAGTCACTTGGGTTGATTAGTATAGGACTCAGTTGCTCATTGAGTTAAGATTCAAATCTGTGCCCCAGGGAAAATATGTCAGAAAGGAACTTGCTATCCCTTAATTACAAAAATGCACCTGCATTTTCAAACCTTCTTGCAAGGTAAGGGCTCCTTATGCATAATATTATGGATTTAGGCATTGAGAATAATCGCTTTTTTAACTTTTCTAAGTTGACTTAAAATATTTTTAAAGACTATCAGATGAAAAATATATTAAAGGTTTATCCAAATCAGTTGAAAATGTGTGTCCACGCAAAAACCATGGATGTTTATAGCAGTTTTATTTATAAGTGCCAAAACTCAGAAGCAACCAAGATATCCTTTAGTAGGTGAATACATAAATAACTATAGTACATCCAGACAATGGAAAATTATTCAGTACCAAAAAGAAATGAGTTATCACGTCATCAAAAGACATGAAGAAACTTTAATTATTATTTAATTATTATGCATATTAATAAATGAAAGAAGTCTACATGAAAAGGCTACATACTTTATGATCTCAACTATATGACAGAATAGAAAGGCAAAACAATGGAAAGAATAAAAACACAGAGACCATATTTAGCAAATGGTGCTGGGAAAACTGGCTGACCACAGGCAGAAGAATGAAACAAGACCCCTACTTATCACCATATACAATAATCAAAGACCTAAACTTAAAACCTCAAACTATAAGAACCTTAGAAGAAAACGTAGAAAACACCCTTATGCATATCAGAGTAGGCAACAAATTCTTGACTAAGTACCCAGAAGCGAATGCCATCATAAGATAGGCGAGTGGGACCTCATCAAACTGAAAAGCTTTTGCACAGCAAAAGAAACCATCAAAAGAGTAAAGAGACCAACCCACAGGATGGGAGAAAATATTTGCAAATTATGCATCTGACAAAGGCCTAACATCCAGTATCTATAAGGAACTCAAACGAAGTGAAAGGAAAAAAATAACAAAAATTAAAATAAATAAATAAATGTGGGCAAAGGACAGGAACAGACACTTCTCAAAAGATGACATAGAAGCAGCCAACAGACATATGAAAAATGCTTGGCCCCACTAATCACCAGAGAAATGCGAATCAAAACTCTGATGAGATACCACCTAACTCTGGTAAGGACGGCTATCATTAATAAATCAAAAACACAACAGATGCTGGTGTGACTGCGGAGAAAAGGGAATGCTTCTACACCGGTGGGAATGTAAGCTAGTTCAATCTCTGTGAAAAACAATGTAGAGATTCCTAAAAGAACTAAAAATCAGTCTTCCATATGATCCAGCAATCCCTATTCTGGGAACACACCTGAAGGAACATAAATCACTCCACCAACAAGACACTGCACGTGCATGTTTATTGCCACACTATTCACAAGAGCAAAAACATGGAACCAACCCTGCTGCCCATCGAAAGTAGTCTGGATAAAGAACATGTTGCACATATACATGATAAAGTATTACACAGCCATAAAGAAAAACAAAACCATGGATTTTACAGCAACTTGGATGAAGTTAGAGACCATCACCCTAAGTGAACTATAATAGAAACAAAAAACTGAACACCGCATGTTCTCCCTCCTAAATGGGCCCTGAACACAAGTCACATGAGCACGAGGGGTGGAATCAGCAGTTGCTAGGCAATGCTAGGGAAGGGAGGGAGAGAGGCCAGTAGGGAGCACGTGACAACACAAAGGGTGTCTTGTCTACCACCAGGCGGAGCAAGGGCCAGTTAGACATCCAAACTTCACCCGCATGCAGCCTGCTTATGTAGTTAATCCTTTTATGTACCCCACTTCTCTATAATAAAAATTTTTAAAAATAGAACAAAAATGAAAATGTCACAAAACGCTTCAGAAATTATCTGGCTCACTCTCACTTTCTAAATGGGAAAATTCAAACCCAAAGGATTTAAATGACTTTCCTAAAATGACAGAACAGCAGCAGCAGCAATAACAAAAACGGACAAATTTATAATGAATTATTGGGATGAGACCTCAGTGACTTAGCAACATGCCTTTCAAACACTTTTCATAGATCTGAGCAACATATGAAAATGTTTTTTCAGACCTTTTTAAAATAACAACTGTTGATTTGAAAATCTGATTCTGAAAACTTTTATTAAAAATAAAAGCCGGGCTCGGTGGCTCAGCCTGTAATCCCGTGCTCTGGGAGGCCGAGATGAGTGAACTGCCTGAACCCGCGGGTTCGAGACCCGCCTGGGCAACTTGGTGAGCCCTCATCTCTACAATAAATCAAAAAAATGAGCCAGACGTGGTAGCGCGTGCCTGTAGTTCCAGCAACTTGGAAGGCTGAGGCGGAAGGATTGCCGGAGCCCAGCAGGTCGAGGCTGCAGTGGCTGGGAGCAGCCACTGCACTCCAGTCTGAGCGACAGAGTGAGACTCCAACTCAAAAAAAAAAAAAAAAAAAAGTAATGTAGTGTTCTTTTTTTTATATTACAACAATGGCTACACTATCAAAATCTTGAAGTCCTTCCATAATGGAGAATATCAAATCTAAATGAAAAAAATCCAAATCGGGTTATCTATGTGACATGGAGAATCACCAATTGAGGTAATACACAAAGTAAAATGTAAATTATTTACAAACTTAGGGAAATGATTCTTATGTAATCCTAAAAGAAAAAACAAAATATAAAGGCTTTTATATTTGATAAATGACTTCAGTGAAGTTTCAAGATGAAAAAAACCACCATACAAAAATCAGAAGCATTTCTATATATCAATAACATTCAAGCTGAGAACCAAATCAAAAATTCAATCTTATTTACAGTTGCTACCAGAAAAACATAAACAAACAAACAAACCTAGAATACATTTAACCAAGGAGATCAAAGGTCTCTACAAGAAGAACTACCAAAAATGGATGAAATAAATCACAGATAACACAACAAATAGGAAAACATCCCATTCTCATGGTTTGGAAGAATCAATACTGCTAAAATGACCATACCGACCAAAAATCTACAGATTTAATGAAATGCCTACCAAATTACCAATGTCATTTTTCACAAAATAGAAAAAACAATGCTGAAATGCACATGGAACTAAGAAAGAGCTCAAATAGCCAAAGCAATCCTAAGCAAAAAAAAAAACAAAGCTGAAAGCATCACATTACGTGATTCAAATTATACTGCAAGGCTATAGTAACTAAAACAGCATGGTACTGGTATAAAAACAGACACAGACCAACAAAACAGAATAGAAAACCCAGAAGTAAGTCCACATACCTGCAACCAACTGACATTTGACAAAATTGACAAAAATATTCTATGGGAAAAGGATACTCTATTCAATAAATGGTGCTGAGAAAATTGCATAGCCATATGCAGAAGAATAAAACTGGACCCCTTATCTCTCACCATATATAAAAATCAACTCAAGTGAATTAAAGACTTAAATGTGATATCTGAAGCTATAAAAATCCTAGAAGAAAAAATGAGAAGACCTGGGCAAAAAGTGTAAGACTAAGACTTCAAAAGCAAATGCAACAAAACCAAAAATAGACAAATGAGGCTCAATTAAAGTAAAAGACTTCCACACAGCAAAAGAAATAATCACTGGAATAAACAGACAACTTACAAAATGGGAGAGAATATCTGCAAACTATACATCCAACAAAGAACTAATATCCAGAATCTATAAAGAACTCAACCAGAAAAAAAACAGCTTCATGAAAAAGTGGACAGACATTTCTCAAAAGACAACGTTCGTGTGGCCAAGAAACATATGAAAAATGCTCAGCACCATTAATCATCAGAAAATGCCAATTAAAACCACAATGAGATATCACCTTATCCCATTCAGAATGTCTATTAATAGAGTCAAAAAACAACAGATGGTGGTGAAGATGCAGAGAAAAGAGAACACATATACACTGTTAGTGGGAATGTAAATTATTACAACCCCTATGGAAAACAACACCGAGATTTCTCAAAGAACTAAAAATAAAACTACCATTTGACCCAGCAACCCTACTACTGGGTATCTACGCCAAGAAAAAGAAATTGTTACATCAAAAAGATACCTACACTCACATGTTTATCATAGCACTAATCACATCAGCAAAGTCAGGGAATCAATCATCGATAACCGGATAAAGAAAACGTGCTATATACACACCATGGAATACTACACAGCCACAAAAAGAATGAAAGCATGTCTTTTGCAGCAACATGGATGCAACTGGAGATCACTATCCCAAGTGAAAAAACTCAGAAACAGAAAATCAAATACTGCATGTTCTCACTTATAAGCGGGAGCTAAACAATGGGTACATGCAGACATACGTGACGAAAGAGTAGATACTGGGGGCTCCAAAAGGGAGGTTAAAGGAAGGTGAGGGCTGAAAAATTACCTACTGGGCTCGATGTTCACTCTTTGGCTAATGGGTTCACTAGCAGCCTCAACTCAACAAACCTGCACACGTACCCCTTAAATCTATAAAAATAAAAAAAACTCAAAAAACAAAAAGAAAACAAAATACAAACCTATATATAAAACTTGAATTATGTTAAAATAATTTCAAGTACATATTTTGAACAAGCCCAAAAGAAATACAACAACATATTAATGGTTGTCTCTGAATGAAAGATTAGAATTAGAAAAAGAATTAGCTGGACATGGTGGTGCGTGCCTACTGACCTAGCTACTCAGGAGCTGAGGTGTGAGGATGGCTGCAGCCCAAAGTTTGAGGTAACAGTGAGCTGTGATGACACCGCTGCACTCCAGCCTGTGTGACAGAACAAGAACCTATTTTTTTTAAAAACCCTTTTTTTTGTACTTTTATTTTCCAAATCTTCTAGTGTATATTTCGTCCATAGTTAGGAGGAAAATATTCTTTTTTATAAAATTTAGGATAACAATTTACTATCCCATAGTTGCTTTTTTTTTTTGAGTCGGAGTCTCACTCCGTTGCCCAGGCTGGAGTGTAGTGGCACACTCATAGGCCACCCCAGCGACGACCAGCTGGGCTCCGGTGATCCTTCGGTCTCAGCCTTCCAAGTAGCCAGAACTACAGGTGTGCGCTAACGTGCCTGGCTAATTTTCGATTTATTGTAGAGACGAGGTCTTGCCTAGTTGCCCGGGCTGGTGTCGAACCCATGGGCTCAGCCAATCCACTCACCTCTGTGAGTGCTCTCCCAAAGTGCTGGGATTGCAGGCTGAGCCACTGAACCCAGCCCATAGTTGCTTTTTAAAAGAGACTTTAGTGGTTTGCTCAACAACTCTAGAACAGGCAATTCTAATCTCTGTTCTATTTTAACAACATAGCTAATAAAATACTGAAACTGCTAAAAATTTTTTAAAACATATATATTTTTATTTCAGTAGCTTTAGGGGATACAAACAGTTTTTGGTCTGGGCTTTAAGTGCACCCACCACCCCCACCTGTGTGCACTGTACCCAGTAGGTGATTTTCCTTCCTTCCCTCCCACTTCTGAGTCTCCAATGTCCATTATACCATCCTTTATGTATTTGCAGATCCTTAGTTTAGTTCCCACTTATAAGTGAGAACAAACAGTGTTTGGTTCTTTGTTCCTGAGTTAGTTCACTTAGGATGAGGCTCTCCAATTCCATCCAACTTGCTACAAATATATTATCTCATTATTTTTGATGGTTGAATAATACTCCATAGTGTATCTATACCGCATTTTCATTATTCACTGATTGATGGGCATTTAGGTTGATTCCACATCTCTGCAATTGTGAACTATGCTATGATGAACAAGCAGGTGCAGGCGTCTTTTTCATTTAACGACCTCTGTTCCTTGGAGTAGATACCTAGGAGTGGGACTGCTGGATCAAATGGTAGATCGACTTTTAGTTATTTGAGAAATCTCCATACCACTTTCCATAGACGTTATACTTATTTATACTCCCATCAAAAGTAAGCATTCCATTTTCTCCACATCCAGCATTTTTTTTAACTTTTTTTTTTTTTTTGAGTTGGAGTCTCACTCACTCTGTTGTCCAGACTGGAGTGCAGTGGCTGCTCCCGGCCACCGCAGCCTCGACCTGCTGGGCTCCAGTGATCCTTCCGCCTCAGCCTTTCAAGTAGCTGGAACTACAGGCACGCGCTACCACGCCCAGCTAATTTTTTGATTTATTGTAGAGATGAGGTCTCACCAAGTTGCCCAGGCGGGTCTCAAACCTTTAATAATGGCTATTCTGACTGGTGTAAGGCAAATCTTTTATTACACCTTTCCTATGTATTGAGTAGTTAGGTTTCAGAATTTACAAAGGAAAAAGCTGGAGGACAGAAAGTAAGAAATTCATACAGCGATAAAACTAGAAGTTGGAAGTAAGGAGCTAAATAGAACCAGGAGATGATTTCTTCTCCCCAAACCAAAGCTTTTCCACAAGCCTCTGCACCATATGTGTAAAACTATACTCAGTAAAGAGCAGTCTACATCTATGTCGTCTATACTCACCACACTGGAGCTACATCCTACGTAGAGGTTGGGTTCTAAAGTCAACCCATAATGTGAAAACCAAATATAGTCAAAATGATCTTTTAAAAGCCCTTAAATTATTGAAAGGGTGATATACATGATTTGTGTATACAACCCTATTCATGAATGTGTACAAACGTACACTTTCAGTCATGTATGGTACAGTCATGCAGCCGATAACAATGTTTCAGTCAACAATAATCTGCATATATGATAGTGGTTGCATAAGATTATAACAGAGCAGAAATATTCCTATCACCCATAATGTCACAGAGCAACACATTTCTCAGGAGTCTGTGGTGGTGCTGATGTAAACAAAGCTACTGTGCTGCTGGTTGAAAGTACAGCTCAATTATGTACAGTCTATGATACTTGATAATGACTACTGCTGGTTTATATATTACAGCGCCATACTTTTTATTGTTATTTTAGAGTGCATTTGTTCTGCTTTTTAAGTTAACTGTAAAGCAGCCTTAGGCAGGTGCTTCAGGAAGTACTGCAGAAGAAGGCCTTGTCGTCACAGGAAGGGACAGCTCCCTGCATGTTACTGCCCCAAAGACTTTCCAGTGGGATAAGAAGTGGGGGCGAAGACAGTGCAATACTGGTGATCCTGACCACGCACAGGCCTAGGCTGATATGTGTCTCTGTTTAATCAGAAAAGTTTAAAAAGTTAAAAAAAAAATTTTTTTTAATAGAAAAAGGGTTCTAGAATAAGGATATACAGAAAGAAAATATGCTTGTACCGCTGGACAATGTGTTTATGTTTTAAGCTAAGTTACTAGAAAAGAGTCAAAAAGTTAAAAAATAAGTTTAAAGTTTATAAAGTTAAAAAGTTATAGTAAGCTATGATTAATTTACTATTAAAGAAGGAAATCTATGTTCTTGTAAATTCAGCGTAGCCTGAGGGTCTATCCAGTGTTTATAGAGTCCACAGGAGTGTACAGCAACGTCCTAGGCCTTTACATTCATTCACCACTCCCCGACAGACTCACTCAGAGCAACTTCCAGTCCTGCAAGCTCCATTCATGGTAAGCACCCTATATAGGCCTAACTTTTTTTATCTTTTATACCATATTTTTACATACCTTTTCTATGCTTAGATACACAAATTTTTGTCATTGTATTACACTTGCCTACAGTTTTCAGTACAGTAACATGCTGTACAGGTTTGTAGCCTAGGAGCAATAGGCTATCCAGACTGAATATCCTTTATCCATAATACTTGGGACACAAGTGTTTCAACTGTGGGTTTTCCAGATTTTGAAATATTTGCATCATATAAACTTACCGGTTTAGCATGTCTAAATGCTCCAAGGAATATTGCCTTTGAGCATTATGTCAGTTCTCAAAAAGTTTTCAGTTTTGGAGCATTTTGGATTTCAGAATTTTGGGTTTGAGATAGATTTGAGTACCAAACAGCCTAGCAGGCGTGTAGTAGAGTATACCATCTAAGCTTGTGCAAGTACATTCCATGGCATGCAGCAATGAAATCACCAACAACACATTTCTCAGAACATATCCCCGTAATTAAGCAATGTGTACATAATAAGGAGTACACATGGAAAAATATATGTTTCTTATCACAAAAGCTCATCCAGATGGAATAAGCTAACTATGCAAGTGACCATTGCACTTCTATGTTAACTCCATTCCATTACACAATCTTAAATCCCTGTAACCAAGTTTGACCCCCACCATGCTTAAAATACTCTCTAAAGAAAACAATGTCAGGAGGTTCCAAGATGGCGACACAGTTGATCAGTGTATGAGTCTCCATATAAATGAGTGAGCACAGGGATGAATATGCATGGAAGGGTGTGGGCAAGTGGGTATGTGAGTGTCTGAGCGGGGAAGCAGGAACAAGTGGCCTGAGCTCTCCTGCTAAGGCAGCTGCCACAGGCTACTCAGATCCCAGTGTGATCCATGGCCCCTCAGACAGGCACCACCTCTCTGGCCCTCCCTAGAAGCAGCAAAAAACAACCACTGTATGATGTCACCTGTCACCACTGCCCCTGTCGCCAGATCAGACAAAAGTAGCAGGGTTTGTGAAGAAAATACAAAGAAATTTGTCACTGAATCCCAGCGGAGGAAAAGATGCAGAGACGCACTGCCTTTGTCTCAGAACTCAGGTGGAAACAGGCTCCAGCCTATCCACATGAACAGCAAAGCTACTCCCTGAGACTAAGGGGTGAATTCAGCACCTCTCTGAGGTTGGTCACTGTCAACCCAGGGAGGATACCCCAGGTGCAGTATCCCCAGAGGGACAGACCCATCAAGGAGACCCAGTTGCCCCACCCTCCACATGGAACAAGTACAGAACTACAGGTGCAACTGAAGGCAAAGAATCCAGCCTGCAGCAGATGGGTGGAGTGAGTTTTAAAGTGACTCAGCTCCCTTCTCCCAGTGATTCGTGAGGTGTGTAACTCATGTGGGGAGCAACTTGATCAGTGCACACAGAGAGGGCTGAACACAGGTGAAACTCTTGGGGGCAGTTCATAGCCTGCCCCTGACCACATGGTGAGCAGGGGGACAGATCTAGAGGTGGGAGCCTCCTCCCCTCTCCCACAAGCGAAGAACAGTAGTGCTTGAGTCAAGTGGACAAGGAACCCAAAGTTTCAGAAACTACCACAAGAGGGGACTCAAGGATTACACTTTTTTGTTTGTTTTGTTTGTTTCTTGTTTTTTGAGTACTTTTTATATTTGTATTCATCCCTGCTCTCTCTATATATTTTGCTGGTATATGTGTATTTCGTTTGTTTTAATCCTTTTCTTTTTTTCGCAAAAGGGTATATATGAAGGTGAAAGTGTCCTCATATTGACAGTTTTAGTTTTTTGTTTTCTCTTTTTTACTGGTTTGTCTGTCTGTTGGTTTGTTTGTTTTTCCTTCTCTACTTCTTTCTCTTCATTGTCTTTTCTCATTCTCAGTTCCTTTCCTTTCTCTTATATTCTCTTATACCCAAGGGATATAAATACGTTTCCAAAGCATGGGCATATTGTGAGGTGATGGGAAGTGGGTTCCAGGGGTCCTATACCCCAATCAGCAAACATTGTGATCTACAGGCAGTTTTTGAATCTTACCACCCCCTAATACACCTTATTCAAATCTCAAAACTGCAAAAGGGCAGCAGAGTTCCCCAACCCCAATCCAGCTTTAAAATTGAACAAATCCAGAGGCCCTACCTAAGGAAGAATAGGGGATTGAGCAAACATAAGTGAAAGATATTCCCTCTCTTACTGAGAAACAGAAGTAAAGAGAAAAGAAAATTCCACCACAAATGAAATCAACAAAAAAACACAGGTAACCCAGAGAGCCCCAGAAGGACAGTGCTGGAGAATACAGACTTTAGAACTCAAACAATGAAGAGTGCCTAGATCGACTGGTCTCAGACCACAAATACAGAAATCAAAGAGTGGTTGGAGAAGATGAGTAAAAACCAAGAAAGACAAGATGAAAACATGAAAAAATTAATTACAGAGATGCTCGCCATGAAGAATATCATCAATGAAATAAATAATAAACAGACAAGCATGGAACGCAGAATTAACCAAGCAGAAGAAAGACTCTCAGAGCTTGAAGACCAAAATATAGAACTAATCCAAACTGTTAAAAACATAGAAAAGCTTTAAAAGACAAAAAAAACCTTCAAGAGATGAGCAGGTATTTCAAGAGGCCGAATCTAAGAGTAATTGGAATTCCTTTGGTAGAAAGAGAGACAGAGATTACCCAGAAGGAAGGGGGGGGAATGACAATGTTCTTCACAAGAGTGCAGGAAAAAGATTGAAAATACACATGAATCAACCCAAAAATCAAAAGAAAGACAACAGACATACAAGAACAACAACTATATAAGAACCTCATGACAGGAATAAACTCTCACATTTCAGTAATTA
>CAUYQG010118187.1:0-15201 GCA_963574415.1 Tarsius wallacei | reverse complement strand
CTAATCAGAAGAAATAAAATCTTACAAGTGATTATCTACCCACACATGATATTTAAAATCTCTATTGATAATTTCCTGGCAAGGCCAGTGAGTTCCCTGACAAACATTAAATCGAGCACCTTCTGATTTTTTACAATTTTCCCAACTATAATGTTTAGTCAAGTGATTATGTGGTCTAATACCAGGAGGCCAGGGATGTAGAAACCTAGGGAGGAATTCAAATGAAGGGAAGGTAATTTTTTCATGTATTCCCCTCTTGCCTTTTTGCAAAGAGTAATGGAGGCATGAGTGGTATTTTGCTTTCCATCCTTAGACTGTGCAGAACGTTTCGGCAGCACTAATAACAAAAGTAGAAGAAACAAGGGTCTCAGCTGCCCTGGTTCACTTTGCGACCGGGGTCTTCAGCCCCCTGGACTTTGTCAGCAGGCAGGCCTCCATGGCTGGCTCCCAACAGGTCACCATCATCCATTGTCTGGGTCACCAAAAAGGAAACGCAAAAAAGGTAATAGGCAATAGAAAAGCAGATCAAGCAGCCAGAGAAGCTGCTTACTGCATAACCACCTGCCTGCTGGTGCTGCCTCCTCCAGTTCTATGTGAACCACCAAAATATACAGAAGAGGACCTCTTTGCTGCACAAAAATTGCAGGCAACCTCAAACCCAGATGGATGGCTTCAACTTCAGGATGGCAGAACCTTCCTCCCTTGAGTCCTGGGACAACAAATCCTAAGACAGCTCCACGAAGGTACTCATTTGGAACGCACAAAACTAACTGAACTTGTGAGGAAAGAATTCTATCTCTTTCATCTGGACCAGCTCACCCAGGAGCTCTTTCAAGGCTGCATGTCATGCCAGCAGACTAATAATGCTAAGGTCAGTGTATCCACCCAAGGGGTCTGAGATAAAGGACTAACCCCCGGAAGACATTAAGAAATAGACTTTACAGAAGTCAAACCTGGGCAATATGGATATAAATACCTACTGGTCTTGGTAGACACCTTCTCGGGATGGGTCGAGGCATTTTCTACAAAAACTGAAACTGCTTCTGTAACAGTAAAGAAACTCTTAAATGGCATCATACCAAGATATGGTCTATCTATCTTAATAGGCTCAGATAATGGCCAAGCATTTATTTCTAAACTTACTAAAGGTATTGCAAAAACCTTGGGGATAAATTGGAACTTACACCGTGCTTATCATCCCCAGAGTTCAGGACAGGTTAAAAAAAAAACAAAACAAAAAAACAAATCAGATGCTTAAAGAGACCTTGACCAAATTAACCCTGGAGACCGGCGAAGGTTGGGTAACACTCCTTCCCTATGCCCTCTTAAGGGCCAGGTGTACCCCCTACATCAAGGGTCTAACCCCCTTTGAAATTCTGTTTGGACGGCCCCCGCCGTTACTTCCAAAAATTGGACTGGAAAAAGCACTAGAACTGTCTAACCATAATTTGCTTCAGTCACTGCAGGCTCTTCAAAGAGTTCGGCAAGCTGTCACTGAGACTGTGCAGGCAGCCTTCTGGAAACCAGTTCCAGAACATCCACACCCATTCCAGTCCAGTGACCAGGTCTGAATAAAACGGCACAAAGCTGAGGCTCTCACCCCAAGGTGGAAAGGGCCCCACATAGTGATCCTTACTACTCCTACGGCCGTCAAAATCAGCAGTGTCCACCCCTGGATTCATCATTCACAAGTAAAGGCAGCCACCACCACACCCTCAGAAACATGGAAAGTCTTCAAACCAGCTACTGGAGAAGATCCTCTAAAGATAAGACATTTGCAGGCCCCAGTATCTTAATCATATTCGTTGCATACTTTCCCCAGCTTGAGACCTCTTGGCCTAACCCATGTAATCCCTATGCTCCAGGGAACTATTCCTGGGAACTGAGAAATACCATCACTGGGACCGTAATTGCCACCTACAGAGGAGGAAGCAGGCAGCCTCTCTTTAATTTTGACCTTTGTAAATTATAGCCAGGTCTAACCCTCGGGGGCACACACACTGACGAATGTGGCACCTTAGCTTATGAAAAATAACTTAAAATCTGTTGGTTTTTATGCTTGCCCAGCATCGGGACCAGCCTATTGCCACAAAGGAGGACAATACCACTGTGCTGCATGCGGGTGCGAAACTATTGCTCCTTGGAAAAACCGAGACCCATACACAAGCCTCTTGGTTATGTTAAAAATAGTGTGTCATCAGTAAAATTAATGGTGCTCAGAATTCAATATAATCCCCTGTATGAAAAGTCAATGATTTGACTCCAGGAACAACTGAAAGGGGGGAATGTGAAAGGGGGCTTTAAAAAACATCTACAATGTCAAAAATTAGGCTAAGCATAAACTCAGCCTTTGCACAGTTAAGCATGTACTCAGCCTTTGCACAGTTAAAATGTTCCCTTCCTGAAAACTGGCAACAGCACCTGCTGGCTAGGTTAAACTGTTTAACAGCTTTTCGTTCACTTCTGTAAACCCCACTAGCATTGCTTGAAAGGTACCTAGCCCTCCAGGATGTTGTAGTTTGGTTCACTTGGAAAGTCCCAATGTGGTTTTCCCCCATTTAAGCAAGCCCGTATAGCTAATGGGGGCCCCTTGCTGTGGGACTGTTATGTCCAGCAGGCAAGTGGCCGCTGGCCCAGCTCTTGGATCATAAACCTCTCCTTTTTATAACTTGTACTTTTGGTATTGGTGTCTGTGAATTAAGCGCTCAGTCCCTATTTCAATGCAACTGTCAGTTCTTTTAGAGACTTGATGTATTCATGAAAACCATTATGCAAGAATATGGAAATTCTAAGAAAAAATATATATTATTGTTTTTAATGACAATAATACAATTGCATTTTTATATTTTCAGGTTACACAAAATCTTTTAAAAATATGATCATAAAAGTTCAATTTTTTAATGAACCTGTACTCGATTAGTGTTATTTTTCAACTAAGACTGTTCATAGCCAGGCTTGGTGGCTCAGCCTGTAATCCCGCACTTTGGGAGGCTGGGGTGAGTGAATTGCCTGAGCCCGCGGGTTTGAGACCCACCTGGGCAACTTGGCGAGACCTCATCTCCACAATAAATCAAAAATTATCTGGGCGTGGTAGCGCTCGCCTGTAGTTCCAGTTACTTGGAAGGCTGAGGCAGAAGGATCACCAGAGCCCAGCAAGTCGAGACTGCGGTGGCTGGGAGCAGCCAGTACACTTCAGTCTGGGTGACAGAGTGAGACTTCAACTCAAAAAAAAAAAAAACTATTTGTAATCTAGGAACTGCTTTAGCTTTCAAACCTGATACTGAGTATGTGCTGTTTTATCATTTTTGGCAAGGACTGGTGTTTCATTATTTAGACACATCAAGTACTTACACTGGCACTATCATATATAATTTAAATTGACATTGTTTAAAATGAGAAAAAAATGACAAAGTACCAATCAGAAACTAAATTTTAGTACAGTGGAAAATTTTCTTCCATTGAATTGGATTGATGGACGATGAGACAGTAATTTAGGAGAATTTTGTTCATTCTTTCCTTTCTTGGTTGACTAACATTGAAATTTTTTATTTTTATTTTTATTTTTTGAGTTGGAGTCTCACTCTGTCACCCAGACTGGAGTCTCTGTCGCCCACTCTGCTGCTCCTGGCCACTGTAGCTCCAATCTGCTGGGCTCTGGTGATCCTTCAACCTCAGCCTTCCAAGTAGCTGGAACTACAGGAGCGCTACCACGCCTGGCTAATTTTTTTTTTTATTTATTGTAGAGATGAGGTCTCGCCAAGTTGCCCAGGCGGGTCTCGAACCCACAGGCTCAGGCAATCCACTCACCTCAGCCTCCCAAAGCACAGGATTACAGGCTGAGCCACCAAGCCTGGCTTAACATTGAAAATTTCGACGTTTTTTATTTCTACAGAATTTCCCCTGTGGTTTCTTGCTCAAATATGCATCTTGGCTATGTTTATGAATTTTGTGAATATAAAATTAGTTCAAATTAAATACTCACTGAATGTAGCTATGAGTTTATTATGGTGCAGACAAATGCAGTAATTGATTACATTGTTTAATTTTCATTTAGCTAACATGACATTCAACTTTATGGATTACTATTTTTACCAATGTTTTTATGTATAATGAACACACAATAAATGTACTTATTAATGGAGAATAGGGTAGTGTTTTAAGACATGTGTACCTTGTATAATAATAAAATCAGTGTAGTTATATTCATCACCTTAAACATTTATCATTTACTTAAGGTAACAACATTCAAAATCTTGTCATGTAGTTAACATGAAATATATACTATATTATTATTTATTCTTGTCACTATATTGTATTTTATGAACTTAGTGGTCAAAATCAGTCTTCTTCAGTTATGTTATATACAGATATTCTAAGAAAGTCTACTTTCTGCAAAAATCTTGAGAACAGATGTTACACTTTGTAAAGCTAATCTATATCACCATTATCCTAGAAATTTGCTCTCAGAGATATGTCTATCTTTAAGACCCTGCTTCATTAATCAGTAGTTCATTTTTCTATAATAGTATTCATAAATGCAATTCATTTAAATATATATGCACAACTCATATTTGGCCAAAATAATACATACATACAGGTATATAATGTTAAAAAGCGTTAATGAAAAACAAGAGGACAGATCTGCCTCTGACCAGTTCCTACCCCTTAGTTTTATATTCTTAACATCAAGCAATCACTTTTGAAGCTTTCTACAATTAGTTCCCTCACAATTTTTAAACATCATGATTTACAGTATTTTCTCAACTTCAGATATTATCTATTTATCTCCTCTAATGTTTGACGTCCTTATGCCACCACCATATCCCTCAACTTTGGTGAGAAGGAAGCCCTCTTTTCCTTCTTGAGAAATAGAATATAAAAAATAGC
The DNA here is from genome assembly GCA_963574415.1 of Tarsius wallacei. Classification (NCBI taxonomy): domain Eukaryota; kingdom Metazoa; phylum Chordata; class Mammalia; order Primates; family Tarsiidae; genus Tarsius; species Tarsius wallacei. The sequence goes on along the minus strand of CAUYQG010118187.1, from coordinate 10,314 downwards.
AGCATTTCCCCCCTTGATGTGTAATTCTAGACCATGAGGATTCACTTTTCCTTGAGCTCTGTGTTTTCAAACATGGATAACTATATTGATGTCAGTGATGTCTGAACAACAACAAAGAATAGAAGTCACTGAAACGTTTCTGTACAACAAAGGAGAAAATAAACGGAATAAAAAGGTGACCTATGAAATGGAAGAAAATATTTTCAAGTCATATATCTGATAAATGGTTAATGTCAAAGATCTATAAAGAACACCCAAAATTCAACAGCAAAAAATTAATTTAAATTAACTTGATTAAAACATTAGCAAAAGACCTGAATACATATTTCTCCAAAGACATACAAATGGCCAATAGGTGTAGGACAAGGTGTCCAACATCACTAATGGTCAGGGAAACACAAATTAAACCTTGATTAGATATCATCTTACACCTGTCATAATGGTTATCCCAAAAAATAAATTTAGAAAAAGATAAGTGCTGGCCAGGATATGAAGAAGTTGGAAGCCTTGGACACTATTAGGAGAAATGTAAATGGTGCAGCTACTAAGGAAAATAGTATGCAGATTCTGCAAAAAATTAAAATTAGTACATCCATGTGACTCAGCAATCCCACTGCTAAGTATATAGCCAAAGGACATAAAATCAGTGTTTTAAAGAGATATCTGCTCTCTTATGTTCATTGCAGCAATATTCATAATATCCAAGATATGGACATATGAATGGATAAACAAAATGCAGTATATATGCAATGGAATGGTTATTGAGATATTGAGAAAAAAGGAAAATACCATCTGTGATAACATGATGCATCTGGAGGACACTATACTCAGTGAAATAAGTCAGTTGCAGAAGGATAAATACTGCATAATTGAATGTATATGAGATTTCTAAAACAGTCACTCAGAGGGGCAGTGTATAGACTGGTCATATCCAAGGGCTGGAGGAAGGGGGAGATGAGGAGATGTTGGTCAAGGGACACAAAGTTTCAGTTAGGAGAGATGGATAAATTCTGGAGATCTGCTGTATAACACAGTGCCTATAGTTAACTATAGTGTACTACTGCACTTAAAAAATGTGTTAAAAGGGTACATTTCATAACGCATTCTTGCCACTAAAGGGAGGGGCACAAGAGAACACTTAGAGGTTATGGATATGTTTATTGCCTTGATTGTGGTGATGATTTCATGGGTTAATGCGTAATATCCAACTCATCAATTATATACATTGTACATGTGCAACTTTTCGGTTTATCAGTTATATCTCAATAAAGCTACTAAGTAAAATAATTAAATATAGTCATAGTTTTTTATCAAAAATTTGAGTCAGTAATCAGAGCTTACGTCAATTTGATTTGCAATTTATTAATCAATGCCATGCCAAGCATTGTCATTGTCCAATAATCAAAACTCTGTATTGTTATAGTTCTTGATCTAATATTAATTTTTACTTTCATATTCTGGTAACCACATAAATTTACTATTTTTCAAAAGCCTCTACCTGTTCTGTAGCTTCTTTACTTTCTGAACTTTTCAAAAAATCATATGCACCCTTCCCATCTATTTAATAGCTTTTTAGGAATAGCTCAAATGACTTCCAATTTTGACATAGAGTGTATCCACATTTTCCTGACTTCTATTGTGTTCTCTGGTCCATTAGTTGGTGATGGGGAGGAGGGTGGCTCTGGAGATATTGATGATATTATTGCTAGAGTAAACTTGTATGAGCTTTTCAAAGAAGGTGTGGCAGTATATTTTCTGTCATCATTCTATGCCTGAAAATATCTTTATCTTGCTCTCAAAAACAACTGGCAATCTGATTAATACTTGAATTAATGTACAGAACTAATTTGTCCTCAGAAACTTGAAAAGCATTCCTCCACCGTCTTCTAGCATACATAATTGATTTTTTAAAAATCTGTGAAAATTTGATTTTTATTCTTCCTGAGAGAGACCAACCCCATACTCATCTATACACATTAAGCTACTATACTTTTTCTGTTTTTTATTTGAAATTTCAGGATATGGACCTTGATGCAGATGTTGGATAGTCATTGTTCTAATAACATGGTAGGGTCCTTTAATACGGAATTTCTTTCAGTTCTAAGTTTTATTTTATTGTTTGCCTAATATTTTTTCTGTTTTTTGTTTACAAAAACTTTAGGATTGATCTGGTAATTTTCTTATATTTTGTCTTTTTTGATTTTTTGTTGCAATCATTTCTATTGATCGGTATTTTTTGTTTTGTTGGTTATTATATATATTTTAGAGATTTATAAAATAAATTTTTTTTAAACATCACTGACCAAATATAGCAGGCCAGCTCGGTGGCTCAGCCAGTAATCCCTGCACTACGGGAGGGCAAGGCGAGTGATTGTTTGAGTCCGCGGGTTCAAGACCAGTCCGGGAAACTTGGTAAGACCTCATCTCTACAGTAAATCAAAAAATTAGCCAGGCATGGTAGTGTGGACCGGTACTTGCGGCTACTTGGAAGGCGGAAGGATCACCCGAGCCCAGCAGGTTGATGCTAAAGTGGTGGGGAGCGTGCCACCGCACTCAAGACTGGGCGATGGAGTGAGACTCCAAATTTAAAAAATATATGTATATACATATATATATATATATATATATATATATAGAGAGAGAGAGAGAGAGAGAGAGAGAGAGAGAGAGCAAGAGCATATGTCTTTAAATATTTTGTTTGGATTTGAAGTTCTTTTTTACTGCTTATTTTGTCTTTTAATTTTTGAGTTATTTTACCCAACTTTTCTTTGTTGATTTGCTTTTGTGTTACGTACTTTGTGATTGGAGTTTTCTACAAATAGGCAGATGATGATCATTGATTTTTTAATTTAATTTTATATTTAAGACAAAAAAATAATAGCATGTTTAGAAACTGAATAGATATGAATGGGTTTGAATTCTCCAGTGAACTTATTCCTCTTTATTAGATTAAAGGAGTTTTATATTATTTTATTTTGCAAAATTTGTAACTGAGGCTAGATTTGTAGATATTCATTAAAAAAATCAAAATAAAGTTTAAACAAAATATAATAAACCCTTATGCTTCTATGCCTGAGAGGTTAACACAAACCAATCTCTTAAAAATTTGGAGGAATATTTCTGAAGGACCTAAAAATACTTGAAAAAGTAACATTTGAGAATGCTCTCCTCAAATAAATAGGTCTCCATTTATCTACAAAGCTGTGAAGTCTTCTATTTGATAAGTTTTATCTCTTGTTTCAGAGCTTATAATTAGCAAAGTAACCTTGATATTACTGAATAGATATCAAATGAAACAAAAAGGAGGTAACAATTCAAATTATTGAAATCAGGATAACTTCAGAAAGAGTCCATACTGACTGTGCATATAAAATATTGATAACATTTCAGAATCAGTTCACTAAGGCAATATTCAATGTAGGATGCAATGTATGCTGAAGTAAGAAAATTAGAGAAATGTTTAGGGCACATAAGTTTGTAAGTGTACCTACAGAAATGTTTTCTAAAATATGGTAAGTGAAAACCTTAAAAATATGGGAAGAAAGAGTGTTTTTATTCATTTACACATGGACATTTCTGAACAAATTAGATTTTTTAAATGGTTCATTACATTAATAAGCTAATATTGTGATTAAATTTTCAAGATTTAGCATGTAGAGATTTCTAAACAATTGTATGTCTAATTTTTTAGAGAGATTCATTAAAAATTTTGTTTCATAGAAAACAATTTGTGAAATACTAGCTTTGCATGAAAAATGAAGAAAGGGAGGAGAATGACCAGGAACATAAGTTTGAGTGAATTTATTACAAAATATTACTCATATAAATTTAAAGCTCAAGTGTACAAAACACTATCTGCTAAGATACACACAGATTTAAGCTTATGTATCAAACACAAGAATGAATGCTCATGAAGTAGAAGGGGACAAGAGCTCAGGCAATATGTATCAGGGGGCTTTCTATGAATTCAAAAGCCTTCAAAGACCATTGGTAAACACCTAACAAATTGCATATTCTTAAATAGAAATTAATCTAGCCAAGGATACAAAGAAATATACATTACCTAATTGCAGAAAAAAAACTAAAATCTTAATTCTACATTTGATCTTAACCAAAAGGTCGAAAAGTGATTAAAATGTTATCTCTCTGTGCCTAGGAAATAAAAACCAGCCCAAACTTGAAGAAACGTGTGTGTGTGTATGTGTGTGTGTGTGTGTGTGTGTGTGTGTGTACATGTGTGTATCCCAAGTCATAAGCTTTTGTAAAAAGTCTGGAATCATGTTTCTAAAGTTCTGTATTTAAACAGTTCAACTCATCTAAACTTCTAACCCTGTTGCTATTGACTTGTGCAGCTGTTCCCAGAGTTTTATAAAGTTGGGTATGTGTTTTTATTTTTTGAGTCGGAGTCTCACCCTGTGCCCAGCTGGAGTACAGTGACAGCCACCACAGCCCTGGTGCGCTCACGGCCACCACAGCCTCAACCTGCTGGGCTCAGGTGATCCTTCCGCCTCAGCCTCTCAGTCTTCCAAGTAGTTGGAACTACAGACATGTGGGGTCACCACGTCCGGCTAATTTTTGGATTTTTATTGTATAGATGAGGTCTCGCCAAGTTGCCCACGCTAATCTCAACCCATGGGCTCAGGCAATCCTCTCATCTTGGCCTCTCAAAGTACTGGGATTATAGACAGGAGCCACCGCGACCAGTCTGTAGTTTCTATCACAGTAGATTATTTGTGCTTGAACTAGAATTTGATGTAAATCATATAACACGTTCTCTTTAGTATCTAGCTTTTTAGTTAAGTATGTTTTTTAAATTTACTTGTGTAGTTTTATCATTTTTATTTCTTAGGTATATTTCATTTTACACTAAAAATTTTGAAATTCCTTGAGCTGTTGAAAATTATGTCCCTTTTTCTTTGGGGGTCTTAGTATGAATAAAGTCACCAGAAACATTAGTGTGCAGATATTTGTGTATTTAGATATTCTATTTTACTTGGGCAAAAGCCTAGGATTGGAATAGCTCAGTCCTGTCGTATGTGTTTTTTTTCTTATTCTTTTTTTTTTTTTACTGTATGAGAAGCTGTCAAATTGCTTCCCTAAGTGGTTGTACATTTTATATATTTTTATATTCCTATCAGTAATGTCTGAGTGCTCTATTTGCTCCATATCTTAGTCAAAATTTGGCACCATCATTATTTTTTAGCCAATGAAATATCTCATGGGATTTTAATTTTTCTGGTAACTATGTTGAGTATATAATAATTGGTCACTTATTTTTCTTCCTTTGTGAAATATTATTTTGGATATTTGGAAGTTTTGATTAGGAAGTTTTTTGTTTATTGAGTACAATAGTTCACTTTATGTTTTGGAGCAAATCCCTTATTGTACATATTGTTCAAAATGATTATATGTTTGGTATAAGTACATTACTTGTACATATAATATATATATAAATATACATATTTTCTAACCATTTTAAGGTATAAATTTGCTTTAAATATGTTGTATAAATAGCAGATGTTTTTGGATAGTTTAATTTATAATATTATTTTATTTTGATGTTCGTGACATATCTAAGATATTTTGTTTATCCAAGACTCAAAGATCTACTGCTATATTTTCCTTCTGTTTTTCATTATGGAAGGCTTAAAATTTAGATTTCTATCTCCCCAGACTACATAGGGCCAACACTGAATACAAAGTAGTGATAAACAAAAGTCTGTGTCAGGCCAGCAGTGTGGTCTTGGGAAATGTGGAGGCGATGAGGGGGCTATAGAGCACAGAAAATGTCCCTGTAATCTCAAAACCTGGCTGCTGAATTGTAAAGAATAGGAAGATTTAAAAATCTAATAGAAAGTATTTTGATACATAGTAATTGAGAAACTAGTTAATTGAACAGAGAGTCTTAATCCTCCTTAAAATATTAGGAGCTAGTGGTGAACTAATTCTAGGGAAATTTCTATATCAAATTCCGGCCAAGTTTACATCCAGCACAACTACAATAGACTGTCTCAGAACCGTATTTCAAAAACCAGAAAAATGAAGCAGTTGTACCTTTCTCTGACTGCAAATATTTTCTTTAGTTTCTCATTTTTTTCCCACACAACTCCAGAAATATATATTTTTAAAGTGGTATCCACACACACAAAAAAAGTGACCTAGCATCAAGAGAGTACACCAGTCAATAAAAATAAATCTATAGAGGGATCAGCCATACAGAAACTTGAAAATTGCATACAAGATCTTTAAAAATAAATGTAATAAAATATATAAAATATAAATATGAAGACATTTAATCCTTGGGCAATCTGAGGGTTTGAGTTGCTGACTTCCTGTGAAGTTGAAAATTCGTTCGTAAATTTTGACTCTCCAGAAACTTAACTACTTATAGCCTACTGTTGACTAAAAGAAAGCTTTACTGAAAACATAAAACAACCAATTAGCACATTTCATGAGGTATGTATTATATTGTATTCCTACAATAAATTAAGCTAAAGAAAAGAAAATGTCATTAAGAAAAAATAAGGGCCGTGCTTGGTGGCTCAGCCTGTAATCCCAGCACTTTGGGAGGCCGAGGCAAGTGGATCGCCTGAGATCACGGGATTGAGACCAGCCCTGGCAATTTGGTGAGACCTCGTCACTACAACAAATCAAAAAAAAAAAAAAAAAAAAATTAGCCGGGTGCGGTAGAGCACGCCTGTACTTCCAGCTACTTGGAAGGCTGAGTAGGAAGGATGCCGGAGCCAAGTAAGTCGACACTTGGGGTGACGTGAGCTTGCCACTGCACTCCAGGCTTGGCGGCAGAGCGAGACTCCAATGAAAGAAAAAAAAGGAAAGAAAAGAAAATAATAAGGAATAGAAAATACATTTATTTGCATTAAGATATATTTATTAAGTAGAAGTGGATCATCATAACGGTGTCATTCTCATTTTCACATTGGGCAGACTGTGGAACAGGAGGAGGAGCAGGAGGAGGAGGAGGCGGAGGAGGAGGAGGCGGCGGCAGCAGCACAGGTATAAGAAAATCCACATCCAAGTGTACCTGCATAGTTCAAATTCATGTTGTTTGATGGTCAAATGTATAAATATATAAAATATATAAGTATACAAATATAAATATGCTAAGAATTCTAGAAAAAAGATATAAACAAAATTTAAGAACATAAGGTAAATGATATAAGTAGTATAAAAAGTACCAAATTTAAACATTAGTACTAAATAATAAATAAATAAATAAATAAATAAATAAATAAATAATCCATCCATGAGTTTAGCAATAATCTAGATATGACAAAAGAACGGAACAGTGAACTTGGGAGTAATCAATATTTATTATCTAAGCAGTAACACAGGGAGAGAGAGAGAATCAGAAAAAAACAAAACAAAACAAAAAACTGTTAAGAACATCTGTACCCCAAAGGACAATATCAAATATTCTAACATAAATGTAATTTTATTCTGAGAAGAAGAGGAGAGAATGAAGCAAATGAAATACTTGAAATAAAAGTTTTAAGATTATTTTCAAAATAGGTAAAAAAAACACAAATACATTGATCTCAAAAGCTCACTGAGTTCAGTGAATGGTTAAAAAAAAATACCCACTTAAGGATAACGTAGTAAAATTGCTGAAAAATGGAAATAAATAGTAAATATCGAAATTGCCAGATAATAAAAGGCACATGATAAAAAAGAGAAAATTTATCAAAGGCTGTTTAAACTTCAAACATAATTACTTTTGTAAATTCACTAGAAAGCTTAGGACACAAAATTATTTAAATAAACTAGATCTAGAAAGTGCCACACTTGCTTCCATCCCTGGTGGCAATGTATGAGGAAGAGCAATTTTCCATAAGACAAAAAGGCAAAATACACATTTTATCATTCATTCCAAAGCCAAATTACCCACATTTGCAGAGTGATTCTGTGCTCATCTTTCAAATACAGCTTAAGTGTGATTAGGGGGAAGGTATGCCAAAGGTATGGGAGCTGAAAAGAAAAGAAGAGAAGGAAGAAGAGGAGGAAGAGCAGGAAGAGGAGGAGGAGGAAGAAACAGAGAACAAGAGAAAACAGAGGAAGAAGGCAGACTTCTGTCAATACAAAGCATCCTTAAATTCTGGGGGGTGAAGCTATCAAAGGCCCTCTGAATATTAACTTAAGAACTTTTGAGCTGGAAAATCTGAGAAAGCCCTCCTGTGGAAATTTGATATCACACATATGATATGTGGCTAAGATATTAAATTGATCAGATTGATCAGAGGGATCGTAACGTAACTATAATAAATTGCTTAGTGCAAAAGGTGGACAATATGTATTGACAAAAGAAACACTTTAGTCAATATTTGAAAATTGTAGAAGAGAAAAATGAAGAAAAAAAAACAAAATATAAAATATATTCTCAGAAATCAATAATTCAATAAGTAGGCTTAACAGCAAGAAAAAAAAGTCAGCAATTTTGAAGATGAGAAAATATTTAAAATACCCAAATTAACACTCAAAATGGAAAATGAACAGTTTAAAACAATAAGAACATAGCATCTGAAACCTATAGCATAATATCAAATTGCATAATGTGAACAATTAAGTCACTGAGGAAGTTTGAGAAAAAGGAGCAGAAAAAAATTTTAAAAATAATAGCTAAGTGTTTCCATAAATGATAAAAATATACACCCACAAATTGAAAATCAGCAAACCCCAAGCATGACAAACACACAAGAAAATAAAATCAAACACATTATAGTGAAATTTAATATTAATAGATGCAGAAAAATCATTTAACAAAATTTATTATTCATTCATGATAAAAACTGTCAGAAAACTAGAAGTAGAGGGTAACTTCCTTAACTTGATAAAGAATATACACAGCAAACCTGCAGTTAACACTATACATAACGGTGAGAAACTTGGAGTTTTTCTTCTAAGTACATTAAAAAGGCAAAGACATCCCCATTCATCAATCCTTTTCAGCATAATGGAAGTCTGAGGTTATGCAATAAGGCAAGGAAAGAAAAGGCATACAGATTGGGAAGGAAGAAATAAAAGTCTTTTTTTAAGTAAGCATGATTTTCTGTACAGATAATTCAAGAATAAAAAAAAGTAATTGAACTGACAAGCAATTATATTAAAGTTGCAAGATACAAAGTTAATATACAAAAATCAATCACTTTCCCATATACCAGCAAGGAACAGGTATAATTTAAAATTAAAATTATGGTACCATTTACATTAGCACCACTCATTTGTAGAAATCTAGCAATTATGTAAGAGGTCTATATGAGGAAAACTATAAAACTCTGATGAAAGATATCAAAAAGGAATCAGATAAATGGAGAGATATTTCATGCTCATGGGTAGAAATATTCAATATTGTCGAGAATCAATTTTTCCCAACTTGATCTAAAAGTTCAAGGCAATTCCAGTTGACATTCTAGTATGTTATTTTGTGGATACTGACAAACTAATTGTAATGATTATGTAGAGAGGCAAAAGATCCCAAGCAGCCAACACAATATTGAAAGAGAACAATAAAGTTGCAAGACTGACACTGCCCAACTTCAAAACTTACTATGAAACTACAGTAATCAAGACAGTGTGGTGTTCATGAAAGAATAGACAAAACAATAGAACAGAATAGAGAATCCTGAAATAGAATCACATAAATGCAGTCAACTGATCTTTGACAAAGATCAGTACCTTGGGTAAGTCAATGACATTTTAAGTATGACACAAAAGACACAATTTCTGAAAGAATAATTGATAATGTAGACCTCATTAAAATAAAAAACTTCCATACAAGTGTACGTAGTAGTCTCTAATGATTTTTTGTATTTCCTCAGGGTCCGACGTGATTTCACCTTTTGTGTTTCAAATTGTGTTTATTTGGGCTTTCTCTCTCTTTTTCTTGGTCAGTCTAGCTAGGGGACCATCGATCTAGTTTCTCCTTTCGAACAACCAACTTTTTGTTTCATTAATTTTTTGTATTATCTTTTTGTCTTCTATGTCCTGGATTTGGGCTTTTATTTTGGTGATCTGGATTCTTCTGCTGAAATTAGGGTTAATGTGGTCTGGCTTTTCTAGCTTCCTTAACTGGCTTGTTAGGCTGTTAATTTGTGATCCCTCCATTTTCTTCATGTGTGCTTGTAGGGATATAAATTCCCCTCTTACTACAACTTTCATGGCATCCCAGAGATTTTGGTAAGACGTTTCTTCATTTTCATTTGTTTCCAGGTATCTTTTAATCTCTGTTTTGATTTCATCATTGACCCAGGAGTTGTTTAGCAACATGCTGTTTAGTGTCCATGTCTTTGTGGGTTTTGG
>CAUYQG010118185.1:0-22717 GCA_963574415.1 Tarsius wallacei | reverse complement strand
TAGAGATGACTTAAAGTATACAGGGGGATGTGCAAAGGACATGTGCAAACACTACATCATTTTATATCAAGCGCTTGAGCTTTCAAATATTTTAGTACCCGAGGGGGTCCTGGAATGGATATTGAGGGATGACTGTAGTGGCATTATCTTTTCACAACTGTGGCCACTTAATAGAAGACTTAATATTGGGCAAGAAAGGAAATGACTGCATGTATGACTCTTTCTATGGTTCATTTTCTAAGAGGTAGAAGAGCATTTTTCTAGTTCTGGTGGATGAAAATGCTTCTCCCAACCTGAAAAATGTCTCCCTCTTTAAAATGAGAGTCAGGAGGATTCATCGTACAGAGTTTTGTTTCATTGCCATCAACTCCTTCAAGGTTTTACTCAAATCTTACCTTTCCAGTGAGGACGACCCTGACTCCCATAATACTGCTATGTGGCCATAATCCCCCTGCCAATAAAACACTTTTATCTTGCTCAACTTTTTTTGTCTTGGTTATTGTACTCTTCACCTTCTAATATATCATATAATTGCAGTTTATTGTCAAATGATGTAAACTCCACCAGGAGTTTTGTCTAAAAATATATCCCAACTGAATGAAAGAGTGGCCTTTAGTATAAGGTGCTCAATAGTTATCTTTTTAAGGAATAAATGCGTGTTTGGATGCCGCTGTAGGGCAGAGGGAAGGCTACATGCTGTGGAGAATTGAGCATTTTTAGGGCTTGTTTTCATGGAAGAAAAGTTTCTGTTTTCAACTGGAAGTGTGTTTGGTGACACTTAACCTCATACACTGATGGATTGTGAATAGGAGTGTTTCTGCCCAGAACTATACCTACCTCTAATGCAATGAGCAGAGCGAGGTCACTCCTGCAGATAAATTTGTTTTCCAACAGGGAACTTTGCCCACTTATTTAAGGCAGCTATATAATCTGACTTACAGTCTCAGTTGTTTCTCATTTGCCATCTGGCAATTTAATTACTTTAAAAATAAAGCTGTGTATAGAAGGAAAGAACACGAATTAGAAATCTGTGATAATATGGATGTACGATGGCAATATTTTTATTTTCTTTGTTTTTTGTTTGTCTTTGCTGTTGTTCCGAAAATAAGATTAAGGGGATAAAAAGATTTGAAAAGGACTCATTCCAAAGCTTTCCCTAGAGAGAGCCCCTTATATAAATTTTATTCTTTTGCCTAAAAGCCTTTGCTATAAACTAAATGTTTTTAATTAGTGGATTGTTACATTTTTCCATTCAGTTATAAGTCTGGCCCAAAGCTATGAAGTAAGAAGTCGTCTAAACGGTTTCAAAACTGTTTGGCCCTGACATGGGCTGGGCTGAGATGTGAGGAACATTCTTTTCCTTTATCCCCTTTTGTAGTCCTTCCTGATCTGTGTGGATTTTCCCCCCTTTTGTTCCTATCCCTTCACTCCTGGAATATATTTTTCCAGTGCCTACTTAAATCCCATTTCTCATTTCTCCGTCTCTATTTGTGTTTCCTCAGTTCTCTGAGGCTGATTGCAAAGGGCAAAAGAACCAGAACTTTGTATGGTATATTTAAGTTAAAGAGTAACTCAAATAATGTTTGTTTAAGACTCCTGCAAGGGAACTGTGGAATTCTTAAAACCAGGAGCGTAGGTGATAATTACATTTAAAATAAAAGATGAAAATGATTTGGGTACTTGATATGACTTCTTATTTGGAGTGGGAAAGTTGTACTTTTTGGTTGTTTTTAGATTTTCTTTTCTTTTTTTTTTGAGAGTTGTGGCAGCTAAATGCAAATAAGATACACTTTGGAACACACAATGCTGATTCTCAATCACTGGCAAAGGGTGAGAAGACAGGGCATCCTAATTTGCACAAAAATGCAACCAAGTCATCATTTACAGCTCCTTAGAGATTCCATTCCAAAGTTTTACTGCTTGTACATGTTCCTTTGGTATCAGGAGGCAGAGCCTAGGGGCGTGGTTGGGAGACAATAGTGTGGCTTTTTCTAAATCAGTTCAAATCCCATACACTGAATTAACTGGAATTGCTCTCAGGCTTGTCGGCTCCTGTAAAAAAAGATCTGGATGTTCATAGTGGCCTAGTGAAATGGGGAACACATTTGTTTCGTCTTGACTTCCATAGAGGAAAAGCTGCACTATTTTTATGGACTCCAGAGAGGAGAAACTTCAGATCAGTTGGAGAGAAAACGGAGTGAATGGGCACCGAGGCAGAAAGCCTGATGTGGCTATCATGCAAATAAGAACCGTGATTGGCTTTCTCTTTCTTTCTGCGCACGATGTCACTGGCTGCTCTCAGCCTTAAAGATTAGGTTTCAGTGGGAGTTTTTCAGGTTCAAGGACTGTTAATGGTTTGTAACTGCCTGACAATAAGCTCAACCTCAAAGTTACATCAGCCTGGGCAGATGTCTAAGGATATGAGACTGGAGGAAGAAAAGGTAGAATCTGGAGCAGAAGGACGAAGCTTGCCACCTGCCTACTAGACTGAGCTTTTAATGTGATTTAAATTTCTAAGCTCTATGCAGGCGTCCTGGAAATGGTGGTCTTCATTAATGCAAAGATTAAGTCTTTAATTAAACTTTTTAAGAAGAAAAGTAAGTAGTTCTTTTCTCCTCACTGCCTATCGTGTGGATATATGTTCCTGTGTCTATGTGCGTGTGTCTGTGTGTTTCTGTGTGTGTGTGTGTGTCTTTGTGGGTATCTGTATATGTTATATGTCCTGCTTCATTCTTCTGTGTGATGAAATTGGTGTGAAACAGTATAATTGGCATGCGTTAAACTCCATTCTATACTGGGTTGTTTAAATACCTTAGACTTTTGTAACTCTAGGACAGTATTGTGTGATCTTAGCATGTCTTACTTATTTACGGTTGAGGCTTTAAGTGAAGTCACTTCTTTGTGCTTCTCAGAAGAAGTCCTTTGAAGGAGGGGAAAACCCCTTATTTAATTTATGTTTCCCTTGATATCCAGTATATGGTTTTTTAATTCTTTGGCTAAATATGCAGCTGGAGTAAGGGAGCCTCTGTGTAATGTATCACATATTTTTGATGGGGATAATCCCCTGAAACTCCCTGGCACTCTTTGTTATGTATGTAAGAGCTCACGGACAAACTGTCTAGACTGATCAGTGATGACTGTAAAGTACAGAGCTTTTGTGGTGTGGCTTTGCCGTGTACTTATCGTCGGTTTAAGTCCAGGTACTTCTTCATTCTCTTGAAGATGTAATTTTTAGAACTACATGGCTTTGTTTTTACATAGTTTGTGGTTTATTCTGGCTTAGTTTAGTTTTTGGAGCAATAGCTTAAACTGGACAAATGTGCATGGTTAGGAGCATTGGGTAAGAGAAGCTTTGGAAAGAACGACAAAGATCACTCGGGGCTTGTTCTTTGCCGCTGCCTGGCTGAAGCCTGTGGATTAGAAGCTGTCCTGGCGAGAGTGAGTGGCACTAGGGCTTCATCGAACAGTTGGTAGCTGTGCCGTGGGGCCGATGGTGCAGTTGATGGCACAGCCATGCATTACTGTTCCTTGGATTTGATTTGTAATTGGCAAATAGGAGAAGTTTTCATTTTCAATATTTCCTGACAATGGAATATGATAACTCAATCTTTAAAATAAATGGACATCAGCACAAAACATTGTCATGAACTCTAGCTGCACTTTGGGAGATGTGGCAAGCTTGGCCCAGTGCTAGATTCTCTGAAACACAAATGAAAGTTAAGTCAGGACTTTGTACATTTCAGGCACTAAGAGTGATAGTTATTTGCACCATGCAAAACATCTGTTCAACAAGAGATTATGTAAAATAGTAGGTGCCTAATTTACTTGCTGCTTTTGTCAAACATTATAAGCAGAAAACACACAGGACATCCCTGTTTTTAACTTGATAGCTAGATCTCAGTGTTTATTTTCCCATTTAGCAGAAAATAAATGGGAGAAGTTAGCATCCTTTTAAAAGTGAGTTTATCTTTTTAGACTCATAGGATTATAAAATTTAGTAGCTATAGTCTAGATAAGATATGGAGGGAGAGCTAAACTGTGACCCAAGTCTCCAGGGAAGCTGGGAAAAGCCCAGTTCCTCCTTAGTGATGAGTCAAAGTTTGGGGCTCCTTTAGATAATTTTCACTGTTCCTGCCAAAGCCATGCTTTACAGGAGTTATTTCTTGAGCTAAGAGCTTTGCATAAATTAGTTCATTTGATCTTTATAACAGCCCTAATAACTGTGCTATGGGGTATGTTTAGCTAATTTTAAATACATTTAAATAGATGCAGTAGTTCATTCATGCTTTTCCGCTTGACTTTAAGAGTCTGGTTTTTTGATCTAGTCTCCAGGCACTTGTTATGCTGTAGAAATGGATGTGCCTAGTGTGAACATATAGTATAGGTAAAATCAGGGGAGACTTGCTTCTTCTTCATAAATTGATACCTGCTGGTTTTGCAGGACTTGCTTTATCATTCAAGTAAATGCCTCAGCACGATTGACTTTCCTCAATATTCTCCAGTCTCTCCTACGCTTATTACATAGCAGATAAATAGACAGAATTTAAAAATCATTGGTGAATTTGTTTTGGTGTGGTTGGCTTCATTTTGGGCTTCACTGATACCCCAGCTTGGGTTGTGTTGTCAAGAAAAATGAAATCAAGAAGTCCCAAGCCTAGGAGGATGGAAGGAAAATTATTATGGAGATATAGCTTTGTCTCAGGATTGCTTATCATTCTCCCTTCTGATGTTTTGATCTTTTTTGTGCTAGGAAAGTTCCATTGAATTGGATTGTATTGGGAAGAGTCACATTGTAATTTTTTAAACAATATTTTAATATAAAAGTATCTCATGAAGGCAAGAAAAACAAACTATTATAGCACATCTCCACATTTATTAGACATGCCATTTAAATGTTTTAAATTGAATGCTTATGCTTAGTTTTTAAAAAATGTAATGAGTTTATAGCAGTGATACTCTTTAAATAATGCTATAGAGGGGAAGATTTTGGTGTCAACCTCCTGGTAGGCAATTTGTGTCTGTCAGGGCTATCTAGCATTTACTGATGCAATAGCTTTATACAGTTGGGTAATTGGTATTTGTTGTGGTAGGGTTTAGCAGGAATTGGAGGTCTCTATCAGTTTTGTCAGTCATTTTCGAATATTGACAGAGAAGGAAGACCTAAAATGCTGAGAAGCAATGAACTGAGCAAATGATTCTAAGAAAACATTGTGTGGAAGATGGACTGTTTCAGCTCAGTTTTTCCTTTGTAGAGAAAACACTGTGGGGAAGGCCCCTGGAGTCTAAGATGCAGTCTCATCTAAAATTTGTTCCACTTCCCTCTTGCTGGTCCTAACTCATGGATGTGTTACGCACCAAAACATCATCTTAATGTAATAAATTTGGAGACAGTGAAGCTTAAGTTGACACCTGATTTTATTCTATTTTTCTTTCTGTAGCGGTTTCCAACCTAGATGAAGAGAGCCGATGGACAGTCCACTACACTGCTCCGTGGCACCAGCAGGAGAATGTGTTCCTTCCCACCACAAGACCCCCCTGTGTTGAGGACCTGCACCGCCAAGCCAAGCTCAACCTCAAATCAGTATTGAGGGGTAAGATGGCATCCTCCTTTTGCTTGTTGTCTTGGGTTACTGACTGTTGGAATTCAGAGTATAAATTTGATCTCTATCTGTAAAAGAGTATCTATTTTTAATGAATATGTATAGTATACTGTGTCGTTAACATAAATACAACCTGATACATGCTTAAAATATTCTGGTCTCTGCAGAAACCTGCCTATTTGCAGATATGCAAATCTATCTTCAAAAAAAATCCAATCCTACTCAGAAAAAAACACTTTAGTGTATTTAAACCACCAGTACTAATTTTATCCAAATAAATCCCTGCTGGTACAGAATATTTTGCCACTGCCTTTTAAAAAGCCATTCTAAGTATTCAAAGCAAATTTGTTTTTCTGAACAAATTTGTTTGTTCCATTTAGTTGAAGCTGGGTAGAAAGAAGACCTGTGTGTAGACTCTGAAGGAATGCTGAGTGGTTTGATGGATCAGAACTGAGGTGACCCAGCTAGACTCCTTTGAGCATAGGTTCTGTCAGCAGATGGGCAGGGTACACTGTGGTCAGTAGCAAATATAGGCAGAATGTACTCCTATATCTAGTTTAAAACTCTTATTTTTACTTTAATTTATTGTTGGTGTTGAAAGAGTAAATGTGTGGCAAAGAGGGCTTTCTTTCTTTCTTTTTTTTTGAGGTAGAGTCTCACTCTATCACCCAGGCTGGAGTACAGTGTCACACTCACAGCCACCCCAGCGTCGACTGCGGGGCTCCAGTGATCTTTCTGCCTCAGCCTTCCAACCGGAACTACAGGGGTGCGCTACCACGTCCGGCTAGTTTTTGATTTATTGTAGAGATGAGGTCTCGTCAAGTTGCCCGGGCTGGTCTCGAACCTGCGGGCTCAGACAATCCACTTGCCTGGGCATCCCAAAGTGTTGGGATTACAGACTGAGCCACTGAGCCCAGACAAAGAGGGCTCTCTAAAGGTGATAAAGAAGGAGGAAGTTCTTCAAAGAGGAAGAAGTGACTTGTAAAATTCAGAGACTTAGCACAACAAACCAGAGTTGTTTGTTTGCTTGCTTTTGTTTTGTTTTTGTTTGTTTTTTTGAATTGGGTCTTACTCTGTCACCCAGGCTGGGGTACAGTGCAGTGATCACGACGATCAATCACGGCTCACAGCAGCCTCCACCTCCTGGGCTCAGGTGATCCTTCCACCTCAGCATTTTAAGTAACCAGGACTACAGGCATGCGCTATCACATCTGGCTAATTTTTTTATTTGTTATAGAGACGAGATTTCTCTATGTTGCCCAGGTTGGTCTCAAATTCCTGGGTTCAAGCAATCTGCCTGCCCCAGCCTTCAAAGTGCTGAGATTACAGGTGTGAGCCACCATATCCAACCCAAAGTGTTTATTCTGCCAGATGCTGCTCCTACCAGATTTCTCCTACCATGCAATATTTGGGACATAAGTATAGCAAACAAATATTTGTTGTTTACCTGAAACTTAATTTAACTGGGTACCCTGTGTTTTATCTACTTGTGGAAGACTTAAACCTGGGAGAAATTTTGTCACCAATTCAAGGAAAACCTAGCATGAGGACCCCTCTAATTTTTAATGACAATTTTTACTTGTATCTCAATCATTTATTAAGTGATTCATCCTTTAATGTACTACCACTATGATTATTAGCTAACATGTATTAAATACTTAACTATAATGTCAGGTACTGTTCTAAGCCTGTTAACTGTAGTATATCATTTAATCCTTACAGTACTCCTACTGGTTAGTATTACTATACTCGGATAAAAAATGGAGGCACACAGATTAGAAACTTGCCTGAGATCTCCAAGTTAGTTAGCAGTGGGACCAGGATTTAAATTTGAACAGTCTGAGACTGTGGACCTCATATTCCCAACTGCTGCCTTTAACAGTTATTTGTTGGAAATCTATTTTTCTGGCAGAAGTGCAGAGTATAAAGGCAGGGTCATATCTCTCAAGGAATTTTTACCTATATCCATCATGCAAATCACAGTATGAAAAGTACTCAGGAGATAAGCGAAAGGTTGCCATATGGGAATTAAAGAAAGCAGATAATTTCTGCTTGGGAAGAAAAGGAATAGCTGTCAATAGATTCACCATCCATTTGGTGTTCTGAACATTTTATTTTATTTATTTATTTGTGTATTATTTATTTATTTACTTATTTATTTATTTATTTTGAGTTGGAGTCTTACTTTGTCGCCCAGACTGGAGTGCAGTGGCATGGCCACCGCAGCCTTGACCTGCTGGGCTTAGGTGATCCTTCTGCCTCAGCCTTCCAAGTAGCTTGTGCACCACCATGCCAAGCTAATTTTTTTTTTTTTTAATTTCTTGTAGAGATGAGGTCTCGCCAAGTTGCCCAGGTTGGTCTCGAACCCATGGGCTCAGGCAGTTCTCCCCTCTCAACCTCCCAGAGTGCTGGGATTATAGGCGTGAACCACCGTTCCTGGCCTATTTTTATTTTTTATAGAGATGTGAGGTACAAGTGAGGATTAACTACATAGGTAGACTGCATGCAGGTGAAGTTTGGGCTTCCAACTGGCCCTTCTTTCCCTGGTAGTGGACCTGGTACCCTTTGTTTTGTCACTTGCCCCCCACCCTCTTCCCTTCTTCCCTCGCTCTGCTAACAGTGCCCAGCGACCTCCAATCCCTTCCTTGTGTTCATGTGATTATTGCTCGGGGCCCACTTATGAGTGAGAACATGTGGTATTCAGTTCTGTGTTTTTGTGATGGATCACTTAGTATGACTTCGCAGAAAATTGGATGGAGTTGAAGACCATTATACAAACATTTTAGATCACAGCCCTGTTTTTTCCTTTAATCTTTTGTAATGCTCAGATTATTTCATGTATCTTATAGCATCTTGTGTCTTATAGTCTTGGCATTGGGCTGTCCAGAAATAACAGGCATTATTGGGTTCCCTTTTCATTTAGCCTGAGTAACCTATATGCTTTGTGACTATGATCTTAAATGAGAAGAATGGCATTACTTTGGCTCACTTGGATGGCCTTGGTTGGAGTTGTGCTTTGTTTGAGCCTTGTTGCCTTCAAGATATCGATCCCCTAATGGGCCTAAATCCAACCAAAATTTCTTCTAAATCCCTTTAGGTTCTAGTGATTTATCTTTAGTAAATTTTGACAAGGAAATAGTACTCTTCTTATAGCTCACCTTCCTCCACCAAGTAATTAATAAGAATGTTAAGTGGCACTGTTCCCAGTACAAATCCCCGAGGCAATGCCTTGTTAGCATTTCTCTGCCCATCTCCTCCTGAGCAACAGAACTGTGCATGGTCTGGCTTGTAGAAAACACTTTTGTGAAGGTGTGTGTGAGTCTGAATATTCAGGCTCAACTGTTTTTTGATCACTCTCCAGGAAATTGTGCTTCACCACCTATTTTCATGTATCTTCAAGTTCTAGATCAGTATTTTCCTTCCCTTAAAAAGTTGAATATTTATCTATCCTTTTCTGCTTTTATTTTCTTTTTGACTATTTAGTACATCTATGTGAAATATTATCACCACTGGTTTTGCCTAAACTTGAATTTTATTTTGAAAAGATGAATACTTTTGTAATTGCCTCAATGTCCTAAAATGATGCCTTGAAACGGATTTACTATTAATAGAATAAATGACTTTGGAAAATTCCTGGAGCTCATCTTTTAAAATCTGGATTTCAAAACTTCATAAGAAATTTTAGATAAATTGTAGCTTTACAAATAGTAGTTGGAAAGATGAAATGAGAAAGAGTGTCTGAGTTCTTTTGTTGTTTATTTACTTTTATTTTTTTTTTTGAGTTGGGCTCTCACTTCGTCACCCAGGCTGGAGTGCCGTGGCACACTCAAGGCCACCCCAGTGTTGACCTGTTGGGTTCCAGTGATCCTTCTGCCTCAGCCTTCCAAGTAGCTGGGACTACAGGTGTGCACTACTACGCCCAGCTAATTTTTGATTTATTGTAGAGACAAGGTCTTGCCAAGTTGCCCGGGCTGGTCTTGAACCCGTGGGCTCAGGCAATCCCCTTGCCTTGGCTTCCCAAAGTGCTGGGATTACAGGCTAAGCCACCAAGCCCAGCCTGTTTATTTACTTTGAATCACATGTATAGAACTTCATGGACCACTCCTCCCGTGTCATCTTAGCAAGAGGAGATAAAGCCAGCATGAGTGCAGAGTATGTACTGCCTCATTCTCAGTGATGATTTTTAAAAATTAAAGTTTGACATGAAGGTTATCAGTCTAAGTTGATTCAACCTCATTATTATTTAAAAATATAGAAAGATAGCTAATTATTCACAATGAGTTTATTTTGTTCCTTTTATTCTTACTGTGACTTTGTCCATAATTTTAAGGAATGCGATTCCTTAATATTCAACAGGTTGCTCCTTTCTCATCATCATTAAATGCTCACTTTACAAATTATTCTGTCAGTTTTTATGGGGAACTAGGCTCTACACTTGAGACCAGAAAACATGGAGGGAAATGACACAGCGAGTACTAATAAATTAATGACTAAATGTTGCAAGTATCTACTTTTTAAAGTAATGCAGAAATGCATAGTGGTCAATAGACTGAGGAAGGCACAGGATTCCTGGGAAATGTTTTATGAAAAACTACATTTGAGTTAGTGCAAAAAGGCAGGTAATAGAACCAATTTCATCAATATGTGAGCATCAGTTCTGTATAGTGCCAGAAGTTGTAATAGGAACTGATGAAAGTTTGTAGCCCCCCAGCTTGAAAGAGCTGAGCTTGCTTGCTGTCTCACATCAAGACTGAAGTAAAGAGGAAGCAATGCAGTGGATGTGTGTATGAGGCATCGTGTATGAGGAAAAGCATCAGGAGAGCTCCCGCCCCCACTTCTCCACTCCCCCATCCCCACATGGGAGAGGAGGTGGTCTTTCAAGATGCAGAGATCTCTTGTATTTATTGTTGCAGTCTTCAGAGGATTTGATAAAATTTGGTGGTCATACTCTCAGATCTCATGTCTTGATTTTGTTACTAGAGATTTAGATAATCATATACTGCTAATGAAGACACAAACTTGTGTCCCTCAGGGAATGAAATGGACATATTTATGTAAAGTATCTCAAAGTACCTGCTCCTCGATATGTGAAAATTTGAAATGCTCCAAAATCCAAAACTTTTTTGAGCACCGATGTGATGCTCAAAGGAAATGCTCATTGGAGCATTTTGGATTTGGAACTTTTGGATTAGGGATGTTCAACCAGTAAGTGTAATCCAAATATTCAAAAATCCAAAAGCATCTGAAATCTGAAACACTTCTGGTGTCAAGCATTTTGGACAGAGGATACGCAACCGGCTAGCAATGAAGAGTGAATTTTTGAAGATGGATTCCATTACCTATGAAGAATTCACTCAGCTTCTTACTGAGTTTCCAGAAGAATTCTACTCTTTTTATGTCCACAATTGTCTGAACCCTTCATGAATGTTATTTTAGCTGTGGTAGTAAGTAACCCATATCTAACTAAATTTTTATCTGCATAGTTTTCAGCTTTACTGAGCTAAAAACTCAGCTCAGTAAAGCTGAGTTGTTGAGAGGGCCACAATTCCATGGGAAGGGGAGTCAAGGGATAAGGGTGGGCTTAATGAGAGGTTCTGATTTGGTTTCTATGTAACCTGTAGACTTCACTTGACAATTGTGAGCATATTAAAGGCTGAAATGAAGACATGTCGTTTTAAAGACTCCATTCTCAAAAAGCCCAATTTGGGAGAGACATAATTTCTTACAGTATGCTTAACAGGCAGTTTAGTTACTGTCTCTGTGTACACTCCTGCCTGAATTAGTTCACAGAGCATCTGTTGTTGGTATCAGAAATGTTCTCTAGTCACAGCTCTTCCCTGAAGAAATACATCTTAGCAGGTCAACTTGCTCGATGGCTCTAGAATTAGAAGTGTGAGCACAGGAGGAGTGCTGAATCTAGCCTATGTTCATTCAAAGCCAGAGGGTTTTATTTATTATATCTGGAAGGATACAAGTTGAGGGTTTACAATGTGATGCTTATACCAAGAGATTAAAAACTTATACCATGTGATTAAAAACAATTATAGGTGTGTACACACATCGACCTATTGAACATTAAAAAATGGTATACTTTTTTCTAAAAGTATGAACTAGGTTTCCACATCATACCAGCCAAGTTTCTCTGACAATTTCTGACATAGGCTTTACCTGCGGGTGACTACATCTACCCTTCGTTGTCATGAAGTCTCCTAGTTCCCTTTTGGCCTAAACGAGTGATTTTGTCTTAGGAGAGATTGTGTACTTCTCTCTGGACTTGCTAAGGAGCCTTGGCTGTCTTACCTATCTGCCTTGGGCACAAGCTATATATTTTATCTTCTGAACCACAACCTCTCAATGCCTGGCCAACTCCTAGTTCCCTTTTAAGAGTCATCCTATGAGGGCTGTCCCCACAGAGGTCTCCTGGACTCCCCTGGGTAGCTGCAGGAAGCCCTTCTTATCTGTCTCCCGGGGGATAGCACAGATGCCCTTTGTTTTTGGCTATAGATTCTCATCTTGGGGTCCTGTGGCACGTTCACAGGACCATCAGAGAGATACCTTTACAGTATGCTCTTGTGGACTTCGACTGAGAGCTCTCTGCCCTGGGATGGTGAATCTGCCCACAACCTCAGGCAGACCCCAGATGTACATCTGCTTTGCCCACTTTGTGCTAACCGCATTGAGCTCTTCATCTTCTTTTCTGTTGCTTTAAATATATGTGACAGACAACACAGACACGTACCTAAAACATGTACAGCTTAACAAATAATTATAGAGCAAACATCATGTAACCATTCTATGTCAAAAATTAGAATATGACCTAAACTTCAGAAGCTTTCTAATAGGAAAAGTCTGGTTTCATGAAAAGTACTTGTATTATATCTAGATTCCAATCCTGATTCTGTTATGTACTAGGTATGTGTTATTCAAGTTTAATTTTGTTTCTTCAACATTTTGAACTTGAAACAAAGACCATAATATCTATTTTCAAGGGAATGAAATGAACATATTTATGTAAAGTATCCCAAAGTACCTGCTCCTCAATATGGAATCAGTGTCTGTGGAGGGAGGGGGACATTTTAGTTTAAGTGCAATGAAACACAGATATAAATTTATAGATTTCATCTTAGTTACCAATGGCCATCATAATTCAATTGGTTCTTTTCCACCCACTCACTGTGCTCCAGAAATATTCTATGGGGAGGAAGAAGAGAGGAACAGAACAAGGAATATCCTCCAGTGACAATGACAGACCCTTGCCATGACTCAGATTCATTTCATTCACATGAACAGGATGCCTTTCCCCACTCTTTGTCTGCCTCTGAAAGACCACTAAAATGCTAGAGCTGGAAGGAACCTCCCATTCCTCTGATCAGTGCCCTTTACCATTTTGAAGGGAAGTAAACCAAGACCCAGAGAAGTGAAGGGTCCTGATACTTACCCGTACTGGCTTACTTGGATCTCAGACCTCAAGGCCACTGAGGAGACCTGTCCTTCTGACACCTCTTCAACCACCTTCAACTTTCTGGAAATTCACAGGGACAGGGCTCACCTTGAGAATCTAATGGCAAAAGGCAGATGTGGTTTCTTTAGCCAATTAATTTAGGAAATGCAAATTCGTTCATTGAGCTAGAAATAGCATGTATAATTTTTTCGTCTTTCCTACACTGTTGCAGCATTGGCATCTTGTTCTGTTGTCATCAACTATTCCACAAAATGAGGCAGGACACATGAATTCTTATACCAGCATCGTCATTCATGAGCTGGGGGACATTGGGAATTGTATACTATGTTTGGCTTCACCGTTGCTCTTGAAATGTTCTCTTTACTCACCCCTGATTTCATTAAAATTCAAATAAGTCTAAAAGAAACAAAGACAGGATCATGTGACATGTTTGATTAATATCTATAACCTTATTTCATCTTAATAGCATTTGGTCCTGATTTTTAGGGCTGCAGTAAGTCATTAGTACCTCAACAGACTCAGAAAAAAAAGTTATAGACTACAAGGAAAAAGAAAGGTAAAGATTTGAAAATAATAAATATGTTAATGATTTAGCACTTACAGCTGAGTTTACACTTTGCTTAGTTTGTTACTTTCCAAGGAATACCTTAGTAAAATTGACACGTAAAAGAAGAAAGTCAGATATCACTGGCTAAAGAAAGATTATCTAAATTTTTTATTAGCAGGACACTTTAAATTACTTATACTCATTTATATAGAAAATTTTAAATCATTTTCTAGTTTTAACAAATATAGGCATAGGATTGAAGGAGTGCAGAGAAAGTGGTGTGTTATTTTGAAAAAGCCACCGAATAGCGATGGGATATATACTTGTCTCATCTTTCCTGCATCGCAGCAGCATTGACATCTTGTTCTGTTGTCATTAGCTATTCCAGAAAATGAGCTGGGACCAGAATTCTGATTCCAGGGCCATCAGTAGCGAGCGGTGGTACATTGGGACTTACATTCCATCTTTGTGCTTGGCTTCCTCCTCTGGAAAACAATTTATGGTCTTCATGTTCCCTTCTAAACGTAAAATTTGGATTGGCTTCTCAGTACTTAACTGTTTAAGGGTGATATGTGAAGTTTATTGACGCAGATATAACTGACTGCTGAGCCTTAAGTACTGACAAGCTGGGTTATGTAAAATCAAGTTTGTATTGACAAAAACATTTTCCAAGCACAGATTACGAATGAGGCACTGGGCTGGATCTTCTAGTAGAGTCAAAGATGTATGACACTGGTATTTTTCTCCAGAAGTTTAAAGCTAGCCAGAGAGATAAGATGTACAGATGACTAACTCGTGTGCAAGGCTGATGACGGTGGTATCATGGAACCTCACCCTGCCACTGGGTGTTGCCTTTAAAACATCAACTTGGGCAGCCTCTCCCTAGTTAAAAATTCTTTACCAGTTTCCCATCCCCTACAGGATGAAGCCTAACCTGTTTGCATCTGAGAACCTTCATGAACTGACTCATTTGTCTCATCTCATCAGCCTGTCACTCTTTCCGCTGATGCATCTCTACACCTTCCCCCAGGTTCTTGACCTTGTGCCTTCACATGTAAGGATAAGGTCCTTCAACTGGAATGTGAGCTTGTTTTGTCTTTCTTTTGTCTCCACTGCATGTCCCAAGTTGTACATTTTCCCTTTTAAACCACAACCTCTCACCCTAGCCAACTTCTATTTCCCTGTTGAGAGTCATTCTGTGGGGGCCGGAGTTCCCACAGAGCTCTCATGGACTCCCCTGAGCAGCCTCAGGAAGCCAGTCTCCACTTTCCACACATTCCCACAGAACCTGACATTCCTTCATTAAATGGCTTATGCTATGCCGTGTAATTGTATTTGTGTGTTTATCTCCCCACCTGACAGTAAAACTCTTGGGAGAGGGGCCTTATCTTTTCATGTTTGTGTCCCGAGCACATAGTGTAGTGCATGGGACTGTGAATACTGTTGTGTTTGTGGAGGTCCTGAAAATATCTGGAAAAGTCACCTAGAATTCAGGAGGGAGATGGGAGTCAAAGCTAGAGAACAACCTGTGAAGAGGTGAGGGTAACAAGACTGGGTATGGACAGAGCAAGGGATGTGGGGTAGGGAGGGTTGAGCTTTGGAAGGGATTGGGAAGGAGAAGTCAATAAAAGAACAACTGGAGGTGGGGAGAAGAAAGTCAGCCAGGATGAGGCAGTTTTCACTGCGCTCACAGATGGCAAAGGTCAGAAGATGAGGCAGTTGAATTGGCTATCATGTGGCCATTGGTAACCTTTGAAAGAGCATTTTTTTTTAAAGTCAGGGTCTCACTCTGTTGCCCAAGCTAGAGTATAGTGGCATGATTACAGTTTGCCACAGCCTTGACCCACTGGGATCAGGCAATCCTTCTACCTTAGCCTTCCAAGTAGTTGGGACACATGCTACCACATCTGGCTGATTTTTTAATTTTTGTAGAGTCAAAGTCCCGCTAGGTTGCCCAGGCTGGTCTTGAACTCCTGGGCTCAAGCAATCCTTCCACCTCGGCCTCCCAAAGAGCAGGAATTACAGGTGGGAGCCACCATGCTCCACCTGAAAGAGCAGTTTCAATGAAGCCTTTAGATCAAGAAGCCAGATTTCACGAGACAGGAATTATTTTTATAACCAGAAAAACAATAAAAGTTTTTTTTTTTTTGAAGTAAAGGTGAGTGAATGATGCTAACAAAGCAGAGAAGAAAGGGACTATTTTGAGGTGCTGGCAAGGTAGAGCTAATATTATTGTTTTAAGAACTAGAGCCTATGAAAACATGGCCATAAACAAAAAGGGCCAACAGGAGAGGAAGGATTATAGATACAAAAAAGAGAATGGGAAGATGTTCCCTGAGGAGGCAGAAGGCAAGGTGAAAGGTTAGAGGCTGTGGCCTCCACCTCCAGAGAGGGAATTGGGGCAAGCATGTTTTGAGACCGAGCCAGTGGGTTTTGAGCCTGTTCATTATGTGATGTGGGAGCCTTGCTAGAAATGTGGCCCCACCATGGTGTTAGTTCTTTGGCAGAAAGGATGACTTTATTTGGTGTTCTCCGCTCAGTTCTTGTGAATTTAATTAGTCTGACTTTTCAAAGACAAATGATAATGTTATTAAAGGCTTTTTAAAGAAGTATGTTTGGTATTTCATTGGACTCTTTTGTAATTTTTGTCCTGAGGGAAAGTTGCCCAACCTGATGAAACAATGGAGTAAATTCCCTTTTGAGAAAAGAGGAGAGCAAATTCAAGAATATGGGATTAACAGGAGGGTTTGCTGGCTCACGGAATTTTCTATAATACTAATTACTACTCTGAGTCTGGTAACCCTGAAAGAAGTGCTTTCCTTTCCGCAGCGTATTTAACCTGGGAGAGGGAAGTCAGATGCAAGAGCAAAGGAAAAGCGAACAATCATTGCTTTTTCAGATAGTTAAAGAGACATGTTGCCCTTTCTTTTTTTAATGGTAAGCAACACACAAAGGATAGAATGGCAAAGACAGTCATTTAAATGATCCGGTCTTAACAAAGCACGATGGATTGTTTAAACAAAGGCTTTTTGTTTTGTTTTTGTGTCCATAGTCAGTCTGCTGTTTCAGCAATTCTATTTTAACTCCTGATAAAGTAAGTAACTTGAGTGGCCTCTGTATTTCACTCTGGGCTGCATAAAAACGCTACATTGAAGGTACTGTGGATAAGGTTTGTTATCATTCACGGTGCAACTGGAGTCTCTGGTGTTGGCTTAGAGTCTTTGCAGGCTATTTGATATTGAGTAACCTTGGAGATGTTCCTCTGTTGCCAGCGATAGGGCTTTTAATTCTAAAGTGAAATGAGATCGCCTCCAATTTGGCTGCTTTCTGCTGTGGTGCTCACCTAGGACTTGCAGACTCTCAGCACACTCACATTAATCATGGACATCAGAAAGCTTTCACCTTAGTTTACATCAGATTTAATTCTTCGGGGCTTCTTAATTAATTTGGACGGAGGAGAAATGGTAAAAGCTGGTTTTCTGCAATGACAAATGACATTTTAATAGTAATTCCTGGCTGGGCGCGGTGGCTCATCCTGTAATCCCAGCACCCTGGGAGGCCGAGATGAGAGAATTGACTGAGCCAAGGGGTTCAAGACCAGGCTGGGCAACTTGGTGAGACTTCGTCTCTACAATAAATCAAAAAATAAGCCAGGCATAATAGTGCACGCCTGTAGTTCCAGCTACTTGGAAGGCTGAGGCGGAAGGATCACCTAAGCCTAGCAGGTGGAGGCTGCAGTGGCCATGAGCATGTCACTGCACTCCAGCCTGGGCGACAGAGTGGAACACCAACTCAAAAAAAAAAAAAAAAAGTAATTCTTGCGATGGTGTACAATGAAAAACAAAGCTAAAAAACACTTTATCCAATGACTTAAGTTTTAATATTTAGTTCCTAAGGGTTTTTGAAAAGTCTTTATTTCACTCTAATAAGAGTTAACCATAGAGGGACAATATTAATCAAAATGACTTAAAAAAAAAAAATCTGTGTACATAAATGAGATTACCTGTGGTGTTTAATGAGAGTGAGAGAAATATGGATACCAGGGCATGAGGGAAAAAAAGACTCTTTTCAGTGTGTGTTAATACATTTGTCAGCAAATCCTGTGTTTCCAGTTTGAGGGTTGAGCTGATGGCCACAGTTAGTAGTGTATTTTTCCTCGGTAGTTCTCCATCTTCCCCATCCGATCACTGTATTTCACCAAATACACTATATAACCTGAAGTGAGAATCCATTTGGAATTACACTAAAATAATTTTCAGGCAGTCTGTTCTTCATTCATTTTTTTCCTCCCCTGGTAAAGAAACTCATTCATTTCAGAGGTTGCATTCTAGCACCATCTATCTCCTCTCTCCATCTAACGTCTCCCCTAAACTTGCCTGGGAGCTTCCAGTGAAAATACAGCTTCTCTGTAGCATCTGTTCTACCTGGCCAGAAAGCTTTTGGGGATTGCCCATGAGGCATTTAGCTTTTTAACTGTAGACTTGGTCAGTTTCCCTGAAATTCTAATGAGATTAAATTTCCTTGGATAGATAACCCTGAAAGAGCACCAGACATCATCTTCCCTGTCTTACCTTATCCTGCCTGATCTCCCCCATTCTCTTATTTCTCAAATATATGAGATGTGGTGGGGGGGGGAATGGGGCCCATTTAATGGGAGGGCAGGTCATGTGCCTTGGGTTAATTAAGGTAGAAAGTGTGGCCAAGGAAAAAAAATCCACCTGAGTGAGCAATGGGCACCTCTATGCTATAGTTATAGTACCCTTTCAAGTGCACTGCTGAATGAATACACATCGTTTATTCATTTAATGAACTTACTGAGCACCTGCCAGCCAGATGAGAGCACCTCCAATGAGCCAGAGCCAGATCGTGTAAGGTTTAGAAACACAGGACTCTGACTTTTACTTCCAGGGCATGGAGAGATTTGAACTGAGGAGTGGCATAATATGACCCATCATTTTAGAATGGATCGATCTGGTTCTGGGTTAAACGTTCAAAGCAAGGGGGCAGGGGTGTAAAAGTAAGAGACCAGGTGGAGGGCACCCCAGTGATCAGGTGAGAGATGGCAGTGGCCAGATTAGGAAGCTCCCTCTGCAACTAGAGCTGAAGTGGTTTGTTAAAATAAATGCAAGAACCCTCCAAGCATTTTAAGGAAATCCTGATGTGTAAGGCACTTCTACAGAAGCAAAATGAAAACTTTTCCCGAAAGAAAACAACATTCTTGAGGGACTAAAAGTAGATGCCAGGTATAGCACCCCCTCCCCCCCCAATCAATCTGTACCCTGTCAGTCTTCATCCTGTGTTTCCTGTTACGTTATCATCTTGGTGAGTGTGGATCATTTACGACATAATAAAAGCAAAAGCCTAACCCTCTTTTCCCCTTGGGCCCATTATCATTTCTCACATAGAATATGTAGGAAGTTCGTATGAGACTTCAAAATTCTGTGACCCTTTGGCAGCCCCACCTGGCACCTCCTCGAAGTAGAGATTGACTTCTTACTTTTACCTCCACCCTAAATGGATATCATGTCGACCCTCTTTAATTTTGTTTCTACTTCTGCAGAGGTATTTACTCTGAAACAGTTTTCTGATAGTGTGGCTCGAAGGGCAGCAGCTGCAGCGTAGACCCGGGACTTGTTAGAAATGCAAGGTCTTGGGCTTCACCCCAGACCTACTGAATCAGACACGAGAGTAGACTAGGCGATGTTTTTATAACAAGCCCTCCAGGGGCTTTTGATGCACATTAATTTGGAGAACCACTGCTAATAGGCATGTGAACTTGTTTAATCAGGAAGCCAAATTGTAAACACCTTGAAGGTTGGAACGTAACCTTCAACTCCACTACTCATGACAAGCGAGGACTCAAACACACAACTACTCAGTTTCAGAGTTGGAGCTCTTGACTGCTGCTACTCCTCTCTCTGGTTGTTGGGAGAAGGTGACTTGAGAAACTGGATGTTGATGCCCCTACCTATTCAATCTGCATTTTCTTCAAGTTAGCACTACCTTGACTGTGTAGAAAAAGAATATTAAGAGGTTTAGAAAGAAATGACTGGCTAAAGCACTTGTCACAAAATCACAGAAGCTATAGGTTGGAAAGAAAACATAATTGTCACCAGTGTGACTTTCCTTTCTTCAACTTTCTGCTGCTGGAGTAAAAATCTAGTTAAGTCTTATCCTTCTTTTTAAGGTGGAATGAGACTCATTCTCTTAAGGGAACTTCTCTTTTTCTTGACACCAACGTGGTATTTGGCATGTTTTTTGATTGGCCCTCTCTTTCTTTCTTCAACTATAATTAAGCAACTTATACACCAATATCTGGAATGTTTTGTCTGTATATGGACCCGTAAGAGATGAGATGTTTACTCCTAGAACTTTTAGAAGGTCTTAGGCTTAATCATTAGAACCATGCATTTTCTCTTTACTCCTTTATGTTGCTTCGAATGTTACATGTCATTGAAGTGAGGAAGTGGTCTTCTGGGTTCAAATATGCATTTATTAGGAGATAAATTTTAGTTTAATAATTGATGTGTCTAACGTGCATGTTGGCTCACACCTATAATCCCAGCACTTTGGTGAGAGGATTGCCTGAGCCCATGGGTTCGATACCAGCCTGGTCAACTTGGCGAGACCTCATTTCTACAATAAATCAAAAAAATTAGCCTGGCGTGGTGGCACACGCCTGTAGTTCCAGTTACTTGGAAGGCTGAGGCAGAAGGATCACCTGAGCCCAGCAGATCGAGGCTGCAGTGGCCAGGAGTGTGCCACTACACTCCAAACTGGGGACAGAGTGAGAATCTGACTAAAAAAAAATTGATGTGTAATAACATACTTTTATGCCATTATACGTGTTCTTATATAACTGCATAACAACTCTTATTCTAAAGGGAGTGGGAGGGAGGAGAGAAGAATGAATAATTAGTCTAATAATAAGCCAGACATTTAAAATTTATTTGCAACCTGACATTTAAAATTGCTATTGAAAAAATCTATATTAAATCCAGTGTCTAAAATTTAACACTTTTTTTTATTTCCTTGATATGCTACAAATATCTGAGTAACTTAAATATTTGAACATCTATAGTTTTTCAATTATGTTCTAGTTTGTTTATCCTTGGAGTCATTTAGATAAATTGAAGTTCAACTGCTCAGAAGTTTATGGAAAATCCAAATGTATTTCTAGAAAATTCATTGTGCATGAATGATAAGGTAGAATCTTAACTATAGTATCAGTATGATTTCTTTCTCTTTTCCAGTATTGCCAAACCCCATTAATGAAGTGGGTGGTAGGTAAACTCTTTCTGTTTTAAATGCATTTTGGGGTGATTTTCATGAAGTTCTTTAACATTTATAAAGCATAACAGTTTTGCCTATGTGCTTACTTGAAAGCTTAAACCAGATTCTTTAGCATTTAATACCTAATACAGTTGTAGGACAGGAAGTGATTTTCTTCCAAACATAAATGTTTGTAGTCTTAAGAATTCTTAGTTCTCCTGGCCTGAGATAAAGATATATGATAGACCTGGCCTTTTACTCTTTCGTTAATAATCTGGTGGATTATTAACTGGGATAGAAGTTTAGAAACCTGAATCTATCAGAAACTTTACCCCTGGGTCTCATATCCTATAAGCCACGTGTAACATCTACTTTCCTTCAATTCCCACAGAATTATTTTAAGCACAAATCAAATAATGATGACAAAGGACTTTCCGTTTAGAAAAGTGTCAGTAGTATTGGCTTTAAAAATCAATGACCTGAAAAAAAGAATTTTTAGCCTCTGGTTCATCATAGGACATTCTCACTGAAGCAGCACATCATGACCATTGTTTTTATAATTAACTTTGGAACTAGAATCCTTCCAATGTTTAATGACCTTGGATTATAGTAGGAAGATTATAAAAGATGTAATACTGCTAAAAATAAACCACATTAAGATTTTAAAATATGGTATGTCTAGAATACTATGCAGTTGTGAAATATCAAAACTGTGTTCTCGACCTGAATGTTTAAGACTTTCCTAGAAACTCATACACATACACATCAGTGCTACCCACATGACCTGAAAAATGACCAAATTGGCCTACTGCACGGGTCTTTCTGGCTTTTTAAGAAGCAGTGCTTGTTTCAAATACAGTTGACCCTTGAACAACATGAATTTGAACTTTGAGCAATCACTTATAGGCAGATTTTTTTTTTTTTTTTTGAGTTGGAGTCTCTGTCGCCCAAGCTGAAGTGCAGTGGCACACTCATGGCCACCCCAGCGTTGACCTGCTAGGATCCAGTGATCCTTCCGCCTCAGCTTTCCAAGGAGTCAGAACTACAGGCGCGCGCTGATTTTTTTATTTATTGTAGAGACAAAGTCTCGCCAAGTTGCCCAGGCTGGTATCAGAACCACAGGCTCAGGCAATGTACTTGCCTTGCCTCCCAAAGTGCTGAGATTATGGGCTGAGCCACCAAGCCTGGCCAGATTTTTTTTTTTAAATGAACACAGTTGGCCCTCTAAATCCATGGGTTTCCCATTGACAGCTAAATACAGATGGAACATATAGTATTTGTAAGGTACAAAGCCCACGTTAAACAAAAGGCCAACTTTTCAGGTTCTGCAGTTTGTGGGACTATAGTATGCATGGATTTTGGTATATGCTCAAGTCCCAGAATCAGTCTCTCTCGGGTACCAAGGGGCGACTGTACTTATTTTATCATTCCTTTCTCTTCTTTCTCACATTATCTAAGAAGTCGACAAACTTCTCCCTTTTCCTCTTTTAGGATTCACTCAATCTTCCCATGTCATTTCCTTGAGGATTAGAAAAACAAATTCCATTTATCCCTACTTTGCATTTCGTTTCTGTCTCTTTCTGCTTCTCTCTCGCACTCGCTCTCATTGAAGAAAGTCATACTTAGTAACCAACTATTTAAATTAAGAAATTCTCCCTCAGATTATAGTTCAAAATCTTTATAATAGCCGGGCTCGGTGGCTCAGCCTGTAATCCCACGCCTTTGGGAGGCTGAGGTGAGTGGATTGCCTGAGCCCGCGGGTTCGAGACCCGCCTGGGCAGGCGAAACCTCATCTCTACAATAAATCAAAAAAATCATCCGGGCGTGGTAGTGCGT